>CM072814.1:13614293-13783033 GCA_036937905.1 Salvia rosmarinus
TGGGTTTCACAAGAAGGATTAAAAGCCAATCCGCCCAAGGTTCAAACCGCTCGAGATGAAGGTGCCAAAGACAATCCACGACGTACACAAATTGATGGGCTGCATAGCTGCGCTGAGCCGTTTCTTTTCAAAAGCCGCAGATAAGCAACTCCCATTTTTCAAAATTCTCAAAAAGGTTCCGGAGTTCCAGTGGGGTGATAAGCATAAGCTGGCATTTGAAGATCTCAAAAACTACCTTGTCAAACTCCCCACTCTATCTGTCCCGAGAGAAGGAGAAGTCCTCCCCTTATACCTCGCGGCTTCGGATGAAACCATAAGTGCCGTTTTGGTACGAGAGGACGGACGTTGTCAACTCCCGGTGTATTTCATCAGTCGAGCATTTAAAGGGCCAGAAACGAGATATCAACCCCTAGAGAAGCTCGCTTTGGCGTTAGTGAATGCTTCAAGGAGACTACATCCCTATTTCCACGCACATCCTATACGAGTCCTCACCGATCATCCACTTCGGCAAGTGTTGACAAAACCAGAAGCTTCGGAAAGAATTGCGAAGTGGGCAATTGAATTGGGAGAGCATGACATCTCCTTTTGTCCTCGCTGCCATCAAGGTTCGGCCCCAGCACTTCCTCAGTAGTTAACTTCACAGAGAAGCCGAAACCCACCGAGCCTACTCCAAATGAAGCCGAAGCCGAACCCGTAAAGGAACCATCTGAAGATTGCTGGCAAATCTATGTGGATGGAGCTTTGGGAAAAACGGGCAGTGGGGCAGGCATCTTACTCATAAGTCCAGATGGACAAGAGATTACCTACGCACTTCGGTTTGCATTCAAAACTACGAATAACGAAGTGGAGTACGGTTTAATCAAGGGACTTCGCTAGCTCAAAGTCTTCGATATGGGTCAGTAAATTCACAAAGGACTCCCAAGTCATAGTAAGCCACATGTTGGGAAAGTACGAGGCAAAAGGCAACAGGATGAAGAAATACCTTGAAAAAGCCAAAAGCCTGCAACAATCTTTCTCATACTTCCAGTTGGTTCGCATCCCAAGGGAGCAAAATAGCCGAAATGACATCTTACAAATTAGCCTTCGCCAACGAGCCCGCCAAGAAAAGAAGTCCAAAACAAAGCATAGACGATGCCGATGCCGATGTCAAGCCGAGATCAACATAGTCTCGATGAAGAACCCAATTGATGACTCCCATTCAACAATACTTGAAAAGGGCAACTACCCCATGATGCACTGAGGCTAGGAAAATCTTGAGCAAATCTTTGCATATATATCGGAGCAGGAATTTCTACAAAATCATACCTTCACCTCTCCTAAGGTGTTTGGATCCCAACCGAGCTGATTACGTACTCACGAGAAGTACATGAGATCATGTGGAAGTCACATCGACCCCGCTACTTATCGAAGAAAGTCATGCGATGGGGATACTATTGGCCAACGATGTTCCAAGACTCAATTGACCTCGTGAAGAAGTGTCCGGTGCCAAATTATGGAAATGTGCCGAGGCTACCTCAAACCGACCTCGTCAAGATGCAAAGCCCTGGCCATTTATGAAATGGGGGATTGATATTGTAGGCCCTTTCTCGCAAAGCTCCGTGGCGCTTCAATTCCCGATTGTCGCGATCGACTACTTCACAAAGTGGTGGTTCAACCCTTGGTGAAAATTACAAGCAAAACGCCTCAACTTCGTCCGAAGAACATCGTGTCGCTCGATATCCCTCATATCCTCTTTCGGATAATGTGACACAGTTCACGGATAAGGTATTCAAAGAATGGTGTCAAGAGCTTCAGATCCAACAAAATTCACCTCGGTGGCCCATCCTCAAGCAAATGGTCAAATCAAGTCACCAACAGACAATCGTGAATGGACTCAAACTCGCCTCGATCGAGCGAAGGACAATTGGGTGAAAAATCTGCCGCAAGTCTTATGGTCGCACTGCATAAACACCCGGACATCGAACGGAGAAACACCCCACGCTTTGGTGTATGGAACCGGCAAGATCCTGCAGAGATCAAGATGTCGAGCCCGCACCATCCACTTCTCACCAAGTAAATGGGAGAATCTACGAACTGACCTAGATCTACTTGAAGAAAATAGAGACCTCGCCTACATTAGAGAAGCTTGGTACAAGCAAAAAGTAGCTCGGTATTACAACCGCCGTGTCAAATCCCGAGGCCCAAGTAGGTGACCTCGTATTCAAATAATGAAGTCAAGAAGCCACAAAGCTCGGCAAGTTGGAAGCCACGTGGGAAGCGGCCATACCAGTTGAAGAAGTCCTCGGAAAAGGGTCATATAAGCTCACCCATATATCCGGTGAGCAAATACCTAATACGTGGCACATCATTCATCTCAAAAGATATTTTGCATAAGTGTCAAAGGTTGAGTCTATACAGTCGTTGTCTTTCGGTCTTTTTCTGTTGTTACGTCGTATTTTATTAATAAAATCTTTTTCTTGCATATTTCATTTGTCACTTATGCATACTACCCCATTATACAATACCCTCTTCGGAGGACGAACTATACCCTCTTCGGAGGACGAACTATACCCTATTCGGAGGATGAACTATACCCTCTTCGGAGGACGAACTATACCCTCTTCGGAGGACGAACTATACCCTATAAAAGGATGATATCTAAATGCGCATAAGGGGACCACCCCTATTGACACTTCTCGATAAATAAGGAACCTATACCTTCATTTATTACGAGGACGAACTTATACCTTCGTTTATTTCGAGGATGAATTACCTTTGTTTAATACAAGAACGACCTACCTTCGTTTAATTACGAAGACAAAGTGTATACAGCGTTGGATAAAAAGGAAAAATAAACACAATGCAAAGAAAAAATGTCCTTATTTCCAGAATATACAACGCATACACGACTAATTTACGAGGATGATGAAGGACGGGAGGTCGGAAAAGCTGTCAATCCCTAGCAAAGTCGGGGTTCAACACTCATCTATGCTAATCCTACCCTACCTCTACCTCGTCCTCGATCGACGCCAGACCTCACCACCGACTTCTATATCTCGCAACCCGACCCCGCCACCGACCTCTATGTCTCTCTTGCATATAAATATCTCGAGAATGCCTTTCAACAAAAGGCACCATTGGGTGAGAAGAAGCTTGGCAGAAAATGAGCCTCGCGGAAGAAGAAGCCTCGGCCGACAAGACTCGCTCAAGTCGTGGATGACGAGCTACAACATTTTATATAGACCGCCTATTTTTCCGAGGTCGGCAAGTCGCCTCCCGAACCGCCAAGAATCCCGACTGCACTCACGACCGTAGTTCGAACATCGACGGCCGATCTCTATGACTTGGTCACCCTCGAGATAGTCACCCACCAGATCGGCGAATAACAGCCTCGTATTCGTGTGCTCCTCGGCAACCGACTTGGCATCATCCTTCGATATCTCCAGCTTCTCCTCCAGCTCCAAAAACCGAGCTTGAAGCTCGTCAAATTTCTCCTGAGCAGCCCTGAACTTGACGTCGGCCTCCTCCTGCACATGGCCAAGTTTGCCCTCCAAGTGAAGGACCTCGACCTCCTTAGCTTCGAGAGCTCGGGTCAAAATTTTGATTTGATCCAACCAAGGAGACACATCGACAAGTTCAGGACCAGACTAAAGACAAAAGCAAAGAGAAGCATACTTCAATAAATTGGAGAATTTTATTCAAGCCTTTTAAGGCAGGTCAAAACCACATCTTAATGATGACGTAATTACATTTTATCTACAAACAAAAAGAGAAACGGATCAATCGATTTCTCCGTAGCTTCGCTTGGATTTGTATAATTGAAAGCGCTTTGTTGAGCTTGTATACAATGTTTCCGTTACCACTATTACAATCTCTATCCGATTTGAATACTTGATCAATATATCGTCGTGTCCCCTTATCTCATATATAAGTTAGATCATACAAGTGTGTAGAAGATCACGTCCGTATGATTGGTCAAGCTTTAATGAGATATAAAAGTTTCACAAATGAGACGACTTAAGGACGAGTTGTCGGTTTAGAGGCTGCAGATAGATAAGAAGTGACTTGACTTAGTTACTTGTCTATGCCGGTACGCCTCTAACGTATGAAGGATCACGGTGAGATGTGTTCTTCTTTCGACCGTCGTGAAGAACCAAGATCTCGGTGACTTACGATGATCTAAACCTCGATAAGGTATTAGGTGAGTATGAGTTCTTGACCATCACTTTGACTTGTTATGAGTGAGGGTTATATGTTCTAACCCAAGATTCTCCGTGATCTTGGGTGGTGGCGTCTTGTATGTCACGCCAGTTATCTCAGACGAGTCACCGTATCCGTTAAGGATGATGATGTCCCCTTAAGGAGCTCAAAAGGTTTATTGTACTAAACCCCGCAGTTGAGTTAGCTCAAGTACAATAATAAGGTTGAGTGGTACTACTTAAGGAAATGAAGTTATTAATCGCTTTTAAGCAATGATTGCTATAAATGATTAATGGACGCTCGATATCTTAAATACGGGATTCAGAATGTCTAAGTGCAAGCCCGACTCAACTTCGGTAATAAAGGGTAAGTCAACATTCTTTCTAGTGGCATGATCGAATGTTTATAAATTAATTTATGTTCTGGGCTGAACATTAGATAATTAATTTATTTGAGGCCCATCTTTATTCCTTGCATTTGATCCCTGGGCTGGCCCATCCAGGCCCTTTAGCTTGTATGAAAATCGGCGCCCCATCTATGCTCTCTAAGGCAAGATTTTATTCTCTTTATCCCACAAGGATATTATTATATTTATGGTATATGCATAGATCCTTTCCATATAAGATTATGGTAATAATCCTGAGAGTATGGAAATAATCCTGAGAGTATGGAAATAATCCTAAGATTATGGTAATATTCCATATAGGATTATGGTAATATTCCATATAGGATTATGGTAATATTCCATATAGGATTAAGGTAGTGCATTATAAATATAAGGTATGAGATAAAGTCTAGGTTAATGCTCATTAAACCTAGTATATTTTCGGCCACTCCATTATCAAGAGTGTGAGTTTTTCGAAAGTTGTTCCATAGAGCATTGGGTGATTTTCCGAAGCATTCTCCATAGATCGTCCTCACCGACGCTGGAGATTGGGCAACCGGATACAGTCCCGTAAGGTCAAAGCACGAGTCCGATCCGCTCGATCCGCTCATCTCGCTCCATCGACCTCTTCGATCCAAAGGTAAACACGGAAAACCCCAACGTGTTGCGATTTAATTATATAGACGCATGCTAGGTTTATAATCAATGTATGGTGAATTAAACACCCAAGACGGATCTCGGGCAGGGTTAACATACGCTTTCCTTACACTGGTATCGAGCTCGGGATCGTAATCTTGGCTCTGCTGGATTAATTCACGCTGATTATTACGCATGCTTTTATAATTGTGGATCCGCTGCTCATCGTGGCTCGTTTATTGTTTTTGTTGGTTTTTTTTTACACCACGAGAAAATCCGTGGTTAGATTAGATTTTATTATGTAAATCTTATCTGTAAAAGAAGAACGAAGACGAAAGAACGAAGAACGAAACGACGGGAAAAACAGGTCTCTCGGCAGTCCCCTGGACGGTATCTCGCGAACGAGCCTCGCGGTCGCGAGGGCGATCGCGAGGGCGCTGGCGACGGGCGCGTCACAAGACGAGACCCCGGCACCTAGCGAAGCGAGCTCGCGTCGCGGTGAGTATCCGCGAGGCTTCGCGGCGTGCGAAAGAGCGGGCGGCAGGGCGCGTTGCTGCGCGAAACCCGGCGCGGCGAGCGTACTCGCGTCGCGAGGAATGGCGGCCGGCGACGACCGCCTCTCGGCGGGCGTTCGGCGCTGGGCGTGGTCGCCGCACGCAGCCGACGGGTCGCGGTCGTATTAGCGATCGCGAGGTAGCCCGCGAGAACACGCGGGCGGTGTCATACAAGTAGCGTCAAGGGCGCGGCGGGCTTTGCCTTTCAGCGCTGCCCAAAGACGCTTTGGGCCGACCGGACCAGACCCGTTTTCCAGATTTTCCGCCCGTGCCCGCACGCGAGGCCCATTTGTTGAATCCGTCCGTGCCCGAGCACGCGAGGTCCGTTTCAAGTTTAATTGCATTTTATAAATCTATGTAATAGATTAGATTTAAATGCGTGTTTCACGATTGGGGCCGCGATGAACGCTTTATTTTATTTTTATCGCTCATAT
This sequence comes from Salvia rosmarinus, assembly GCA_036937905.1. Classification (NCBI taxonomy): domain Eukaryota; kingdom Viridiplantae; phylum Streptophyta; class Magnoliopsida; order Lamiales; family Lamiaceae; genus Salvia; species Salvia rosmarinus. The sequence goes on from CM072814.1 coordinate 13,620,482, forward strand.
GCATGTCGTGGATGTTTAAATTATGCAGTAGCATGCTATGTATGTTTATATTACGCTGACAAACCTTTAAGTGTTTTACGAATTGGATGCGCATAGTAAGCATGCTAGGTTTATCGCGCTTATCAAGCATATTTTAGAATTCTCATGAGCATGTTTTACATGTTGAGTTCTATAGAAAAGCATGCTAGATTACGTGATCTCGCATGGACAAACCTTTTGAATAAAAAGACTACAAGCAACCCGACAAATTAATTTTTCAAATTAAATGTCAAGACCTCCACTTTTAATTCTAAACAAAGTGAGACGCGATCGTGAGTAAACGCCCACCCGCGGCGGCTTTGCTTGCACTGCTTATCATAAGTTTGTCGATGAGATTTCTAAATAAAACATTTTAAATCTATTGAGAAGTGGGAGTTTCATGTAAACGCCCACACGCTGCGGGCTTGCATGTGCGATTTTCATAAGTTCTCTAGAGATAGATATAAAATGAGATAACAAAAGAATTTGAATTGGAAGCGGTATGGTCCGAGGAGTATACCAATTCTAAGAATTCATCTTCTCACGTTAAAATTGTGGTCATTGCTTAGACATCACCTCAAGTACAACTTCCCGCCAAGTCCTTCTTGCGATAGTGATGTGGTCTAGTAAGGTCCAATCATTAATTTCATTTGTCATAAGGATAAGTTGACATGGATTGAAATTAAACGACTAAAAGGTATATTTTAGTCCGGTCGAGGGGTTCATGTAAACGCCCACACGCGGCTTGCATGTGGAATTCCTTGGCGATTGGAGGTTTCAATTAATATTGTTTTATCAAAAGGTTACAATATTATTGTTACGAATTATTTGCGATCGTATGCTTATGTGTTTACATTATCGCTTCGTATATGTCTCTTCGCCGATTATCAATATGCTCGCACAAAACTGCTATCCGTCCAAATTTCATCGAGTGGAAACGAAACATGGAATATGTTCTTATCAAGAAGAACACATGTTTGTTCTCACTACTCCTAAACCCGATGCCTCATCGACGATCGACTAATGAGCAATGAGAGTCAAGCGCACTTTGGAATAAGTCAAACAATATGGCTAAATGCTATATGATGACTACGATGTCCAAAGCTTGCAGCCGCAAAGATCGACCGATGGCGACGCGACCGATATTTGGTCAAGTCTCGAGAGTAAGTTTGGGCGCCGGATCGACAATCCGCTTCCACACAATGAGAGAAATCTCATGGCGTGTAAGATGGAAGAAGGAAGTTCGGTCCATGAACATGTCTCCCACATGACTCATCTCATGGATAGTCTTGATCGGTTGGGAGGAGGTATTGACGGCGGCCAAGGTCGATATCATCCTCAACACACCGCCCAAGTCTTTGAGAACTTTCGTGAATGCAATCATGAGCAAGACCGAGTTTACTCTTAGTCGCTGTTTAATGATCTCGCTGTCATGGAAGGAGTTATGGGAAAAGGAGCACATGCTCTTGCTAGCACATCTAAGGGCCCAAAATTTTCGTTGCAAAATGGAAATAGAAAAAGGGGTGCCAAAGGTGGTAAAGGCAAGGGAAATAGTGGGAGTAATGGGAGCAAGAACATGGTTGCCACCGGAGGCTTGAAGAAGCCAAAGGAGAAGGGCAAGTGCTTCAAGTGCGGTAAGACTGGGCATTGGAAGGCCAAGTGCCCTATGCTCAAGGCTCAAGGTACGCCGTTTGCTTTAGTAACGGAAACATGTTTAGCGACTTGTTCTACCCATTCTTGGGTAGTAGATACGGGCGCAACTGATCATGTTTGTTACACCTTGCAGGGGTTCCTGCGGACAAGGGAGCTGTTTGATGGCGAGATAACGATCTCCATGGGCAACGCGCGAAAGTCAAGTCAAGCTGCGCTTGGAGATGTTTTTTATGTTTTGGGACAACAGCTTTAGTTTTGAAAGACGCTTTATATGTGCCGGATTTTCAAGGAACCTTGTTTCTGCTTCAAATTATTTACTCATGGATATTCTGTTATTTTTGATAGTGGTGTTTCTATCATAAGAAATGACGGTTATCCGTGTTGGCACTTTATATAATTCGCTTTATACTATTTCTCGCAAAACATAATACCTATAACTATGTTGCATCTTCATCAAACCCCAAAAGAGAAAGTTTTCTTCAAGAAGATGACTATACTTTTCTCTGGCATCTTAGATTAGGTCACATCAATCTAAATAGGATCCAAAGACCGCTAAGAATGGAGCGTTGGGTAATCTCACGGTTATCTCGCTCCCACCTGCGAATCTCGATAGAAGGTAAGATGTCGACTGCACCCTTCAAAGCGAAGGGTTATAGAGCCAAAGAAATGTTGGAGTTAGTCCATTTCGACTGTGGGACCGATGTCCACACAAGCTCGTGGAGGGTACAGTATTTTGTCACTTTCATCGACGACACTCGAGGTACGGATACGTATACCGCTTCACCGCGAAGTCCGAATGCTTTGAGAAATTCAAAGAGTTTAAGGCGGAAGTGGAGACGGCTTAGGTAAGAGTATCAAGTCATCATGTCTGATCGCGGTGGCGAATACCTCAAGAACGAGTTTATGGACTATCTAGTGAAGTGTGGGATTACATCCCAACAAGATTTCAACGGGCACACCACAAAGAAAATGGTGTGTCGAGCGAAGAAATACGACTCTTTGGAAATGGTTAGATCTATGATGAGTTATGCTACATCGCCTATTTCGCTCGGGGTATGCCTTAGAGACGGAGGCATACTTGCTAAATCTAGTACCGTCCAAGTCACCGAAAAGACCCCTTCGAGTTGTGGTTTGGGCATGCAAGCCCGCTTTAAGCCACATAAAGATATGGGCAGATCCGGACACGTCTTTGAACAAGAAAGTCGACAAGTTGGAGGCTAGATCCGACGCAAGGCTGTTTATCGCTATCCTAGAGGAACGAAGGTGGTTTATTCTATAGTCCTAAGGATCGGAAGGTCATTATTAGCACTAATGCCCGATTCTTAGAAGAGGATTATATGAAAATCATAAGTCCAAAGTTGAAATCATTCTTCAAGAATTAGAAGATGATCGTATTCCACCACCGACAGCCAAAGGTACGAGATGTCGAGTCTAGTGGGAGGATCGACACCGGATACTTCAAGAAATTGAAGTGGGTCGAGTTCACCGGAGATACCGACCATAAAATGGTACCTACACGCAAGTTGTGCAAGTTAGAGAACCACAAGTATCTGCACCCACCGCTGCCATTGTGCTGAGAACCTCATCGTAGTGGGAGGGTTGTTCGTCAACCCGAGCGATTTATGTTCTGTGGGTGAATCTTCTGATTTAGTCCCACAGATTTAACATGCGATAATCGACCCATGGACATACAAGGAGGCGATACAAGATATAGATGCAAGATCATGGCACACCGCTATGGACTTAGAAATGGAGTCCATAACGGCTATGGATGATATGAAAGACACCTCTACCGGATGGCAAGGAAGCCATGGGTAGTAAGTGGATATACAAGAGGAAGAGAGATTCGATGGAGAGGTTTCGACTTTCAAAGCCGTGCTTGTGGCGAAAGGGTACACTCAGATTGAGGGCATCGATTTCGACGAGACCTTTCACCGTGCAATGCTCAAGTCCATCGAAATTCTTCTAGCCATAGCAGCCCACTTGAACCTAGAGGTTTGGCAAATGGATGTTAAAACCGCTTTTCTAAACGGTTACCTTGAGGAAGGTAGAGACATCTATATGCAAAGAACCTCAAGGTTATGTGGTAAAGGGTGAAGAGCATCTAGTATGGAAGCTTAAGAAGTCCATTTATGGACTTAAGCAGCCTCCGATCATGGAACTTACGCTTTGACGAGGTGGTAAAGTCCTATGGATTTACCCAGTTGCTTAGCGAGAGTTGTGTGTATCGTTAGATGTCAACGTGATGTGGTATTTCTTGCACTTTATGTAGATGACATCCTTCTAATCGGCAACAACGTGAAGTCATATCGACGAAAGAGTTGGCTATCCGATCGCTTTCAAATGAAAGACTTAGGAGATGCAGCACATTCTTGGGATCAAGGTTTACCGAGATCGCAAGAAGAAAATGTTGAGCTTATCTCAGCGCCTTACATTGATCTTGTGATTACTCGCTTTAGTATGCAAACCGCCAAGAAAGGATTGCTACCTTCGCACATGGCGTTCCTTTATTCAAAACGCAATCACCAATGACCGCAAAGGAGATAGAAGAAATGAGACAAGTTCCTTACGCTCACCGTAGGAAGTCTCATGTACGCAATGCTATGCACGAGACCCGATATCTCGCTATGCGGTAGCATAGTAGCTAGATATCGCCTAACCTCGACAAGCTCATTGACTGCAAGAAGCATATACTCAAGCACCGAAAAGGACTCGAGATTATAGGCTAGTTTACCATGCAGATAGTCTAATGCCTTTGGGTTATACAGACTCGGATTTCCAAGCTGACCGTGATGAGAAAAAGTCAACCTCGGGCAGCGATGCATTGCGGACTCTACCATGGAAGCCGAATATGTAGCCGCTTCGGAGGCTTCTAAGGAGGCTGTATGGTTCAAGAACTACCTCATGGATCTAGGTGTGGTACCTGGTTTGCCCAAGAGTATCATAGTTTACTGTGATAACTCAGGTGCAGTGGCAAACTCGAAGGAACCACGGACCCACAAGGCGACAAAACACATAGAGAGAAAGTACCATGTCATACGAGAAATCGTTAGACGAGGTGACGTGCTGATTGAAAAGATTGATACGACGGAAAATCTAGCGGATCCATTCACAAAGAGCTCCGCCGCAAAAGTCTACGATGAACACGTTAGAGGACTCGATTATGCTGATGGCACCCACTTAGAAAGGAAACTTTGTATAAGTGGGAGAAGCAAAGTGATGGTTGTTTGTAATAGCTAGTAGAAAGACACATTGTATACTAAAAGTTTGCTTTAGTATAAGTGGGAGATTGTTGATTTGTATATCGAAAGCGCTTGGTTGAGCTTGTATACAATGTTTCGTTACCACTATTACAATCTCCTATCCGATTTGAATACTTGATTGCATATATCGTGTCCCCTTATCTCATATATGTTAGATCATACAGATGTGTAGAAGATCACGTAAGTCCGTATGATTGGTCAAGCTTAATGAGATATAAAAGTTTCACAAATGAGACGACTTAAGGACGAGTTGTCGGTTTAGTCAGCAGATAGATAAGAAGTGACTTGACTTAGTTACTTGTCTATGCCGGTACGTCTCGACGTATTGAAGGATCACAAGGAGATGTGTTCTTCTTCCGACCGTCGTGAAGAACCAAGATCTCGTGACTTACGATGATCTAAACCTCGATAAGGTATTAGGTGAGTATGAGTTGCTGACCATCACTTTGACTTGTTATGAGTGAGGGTTATATGTTCTAACCCAAGATTCTCCGCATCTTGGGTGGTGGCAGTGCTTGTATGTCACGCTAGTTATCTGTATCGAGTCACCGTATCCGTTAAGGATGATGATGTCCCCTTAAGGAGCTCAAAAGGTTTATTGTACTAAACCCTGCAGGTTGAGTTAGCTCAAGTACAATAATAAGGTTGAGTGGTACTACTTAAGGAAATGAAGTTATTAATCGTTTTAAGCAATGATTGCTATAAATGATTAATGGACGTCGATATCTTAAATACGGGATTCAGAATGTCTAAGTGCAAGCCCGACTCAACTTCGGTAATAAAGGGTAAGTCAACATTCTTTCTCTAGTGGCATGATCGAATGTTTATAAATTAATTTATGTTCGGGCTGAACATTAGATAATTAATTTATTTGAGGCCCATCTTTATTCCTTGATTTGATCCTCGGCCGCCCATCCGTGCCCTTTAGCTTGTATGAAAATCCGCGCCCATCTATGCTCTCTAAGGCAAGATTTTATTCTCTTTATCCCACAAGGATATTATTATATTTATGGTATATGCATAGATCCTTTCCATATAGGATTAAGGTAGTGCATTATAAATATTCCTGAGAGTATGGAAATATTCCTGAGAGTATGGTAATAATCCTGAGAGTATGGAAATAATCCTGAGAGTATGGAAATAATCCTAAGATTATGGTAATATTCCATATAGGATTATGGTAATATTCCATATAGGATTAAGGTAGTGCATTATAAATATAAGGTATGAGATAAAGTCTAGGTTAATGCTCATTAAACCTAGTATATTTTCGCCACCCATTATCAAGAGTGTGAGTTTTTCAAAGTTGTTCCATAGAGCATTGGGTGATTTTCGAAGCATTCTCCATAGATCGTCCTCACCGACGCGTTGGAGATTGGGCAACCGGATACAGATCAGGAAGGTCAAAGCACGAGTCCGATCCGCTCGATCCGCTCATCTCGCTCCATCGACCTCTTCGGATCCAAAGGTAAACACGTGAAAACCCCAACGTGTTGCGATTTAATTATATAGACGCATGCTAGGTTTATAATCAATGTATGGTGAATTAAACACCCAAGATGGATCCTCGGGCGAGGGTTAACATACGCTTTCCCTACGCCTCGCCTCGGGCTCGAAGCCTCGCCTCTTTCCGAGCTTCATGAGTGCAGCCTCATCCTCCTCCCGAGCTCCAGCAGCCTCGGCAGTCTCCGTCGCCCTCGGCTTCTTGGCCAGATCAGCCATTATGGCTTCAAGATGGGCGCCCCGCCCACCGAGCCAAGACGGACCAGATCGAGTCAACAAAGTTGAAGAAAAGGTCGCCTCCAACACGGGCATGCTCTCCAAGCCACCAAAGCAAGGACCTCGGTATATGCCCACAGCAGGCCTCATCCTCTGTCACCTCATACCCGTGCTTGGACTTATCCAACTGCTGGTAATCCTCAAGAACTTCATCGAGGGTGGTCAGCACACACGCTTATTTAGGACCTCGCCAATCATTGCCAGCCCGAGTACCTCCTGACAAGAACAACCTCACCGCAAAAGCACGGAGAAGTTCTCCTGCGAGGCCGCCTGCGCCTCCCAAGTTCACCCGCCTCCACCTCGGCCTTCATCAATCCGACTTCAGCCTTCAATGAGCCAACCTCGGCCACCCTCTCCGCCTTCTCCGCCTTCTCTGCCTCGACTGCTGCCAAAGTCGTGGCCTCCCTCTTAGCCGCATCCCGAGCTTTTGCCTCGCCCGCCACCTCGCCACGGCGAGGTATTCTCCTCCTCCAGTTCCCGAGCATAGCGTGCTACCTTTTCGAACTAGGCGACGGCATCATTCAGGTGATCCATCACTAAGGTGGACGTCGCCGTCAGCTGAACCTTCACGTCCTCGGTCCCCTGAACAAGAGTAAACCACGTTAGACAAACACATCGTTACATAACCTTGTAACGTGCAAACAAGTGCTTTACCTCAGGAAAGGACCGACGTGCGACTTGGGCACCGACGATCTTGCAATCATCATCGCCGATAAGAGGATCCACGCGCTTTCCCTTACTGGGGCGTGGAACGGTAGGGGGGAAGGCGACCTCAAACTAACCTCGGCCCTATCCTTCAGTGCCAAGGTGGAGGGTTCGAGATCAGAACCCAACCGCTTCCTCTTCTTCAAGAAGTTCACTGCAAAGAATATAAATGCCAAGTTAGACATAAAACAGAAAATACAAGAGCTAAAGTGAAACAAGGGAGCCTCACCCTTCACCGGCTCCACCGCGGCAGCAGGATCATAAGGGCTCAGCCCCGCAGCGGCGAGCTCGGCCTCGGTAAACACTTCGTCCACAAGACCGATCTTGTCCAACGCCTCCTCTAGGCCACCGAAGCTATCATCGGTGGCCGCATCCGCCAACTTCTCCAGATTCCAAGCGAACTCAAATGACTCATCGAATCGACAGAAGAAGAACTTCTTCTACCAGTTCGGGATTTTCGACTTCCTCCTTACTTTGAAGCCACGAAGAGGTGATAAATAATACCACCCCGAGCTAGCTTTAAATTGGAAAAACCTGAGGACGAGCCCTAGGGTAAAAGAAAAATTATGTCGATGGGCATAGACACCGAGACCCGTTAAATGCCGAAAAGAATTTGGCGTTATTTGGGCAAGAGGTATGCCGAACATTTGTTGGAGTTCGACATACACAGAGGGAAAAGGAATACGAAGACCGCCCTTAAGGCTATCCTCGTAAACCGTCACAAATCCATCCGGAGGGGCACTAGCCCTATCCTCCGGACGGGGAGCAACAAATTCAAAAGAATTCGGAATAAAATATCTAGAAGCAAGCTTTACTATTGCAGGGGCCTCCAAAATTGAAGGAATGGAAGAAACCTTACCAAGATCCCTCAAAGGCGGGAATCCTATTCTACGCACATAAGGAAGGGGGAATCAAGTGTAAAAACTTCTAAGACCGCTGGCGAATCCGGCGGTGACACAGACACAATACGACCCTCATGACCGCGAGACTCCTCAGAAGAAAAAGATGAAGAAGCCATGAATAACTTACTGGTTTTAGGTAGAATATCAAAGAAAATGCGCCGAAACTCTGACGAAGAACGACAATGGCGGATGAACTTTGCGTTTTCCAGAAAACAAAAGCTTTTTCGAGTTTGAAAATGGGAAGAAGAAAAGTGAAAGGGGAAAATACGTATCATGGAAGTTATTCCCCCAAAGTGCACTTTATCGGGACCATAACCACCGTACGCATTAAATGCACGTATTAAATGAAGGTGACGTACTCCGTGTTCGACATCGGCAAGACATCACGCTTTCCACCTCGGCACGACGTTACACATTCAACTACCGCGTCATATATCCGACCTTGACAAGGGATTATGTCATCAACTCAGGCAGACGACGAGTAATTGACTTCGGTCAATCAGAGCCAAACGACATGCGACCTCACAGAAGACCTCGACAGGTGACGAATATTCAACTTCGGCCAATTGGAGCCGACCTACATACAACGCCTCGGCAAAGCAACATACAAGCTCGATAATACAATACGAGCTACACTTCGCTAGATCACGAATTAAGGCGAGACAATGTCACACTACTACCCCCATCCATCACGACCTCACTTCTACGCCTTTTTTGGGGGATATGATAGGAAACGGCCCAACCACTAGGCCCAAGCATCGGGTCCAATATAAATTGCCCCGACATTAAGCTCGGCCTACGCGAGTTCGGCCCAGGAAGACTCCTAAACCAACTACAACTCAAATCAACCAATGGAGACGCAGAAGATTCGGTTGCTTATCCAAAAGTATCCTTATGAGAGAAGACTTTGTATTATAGTCGAACTCATTATGAATGTGTATAAATAGAGGCTAAATTAGAGAAGAAAGATCTATCTACACTCTTTGTAATCGCTTCTTACACACTCAACACACATATACTCTCTTGCCCCGTGGACGTAGATTTAATTCAAAGATCGAACCACGTTAATCCCTCGTGTTCATTGCGCATTTATTTCCCTAACGAAATTAAGATCGATCAAGTATATGAATTATAAACCATATATCTATATATATACGTATTTAGATCGGTTGATATGACTGCTCATAGTTTATAATTTTTTGCTAAATTGTGTACGTTTGAACAATTATGATTGACTGGTACTCCACCTTAGGCGTGGAATCTGGTTGTTTATGTACAATTACTTTTGAGCCGCACTCCGACATTCGCACCGTGCGACTAGCTCTTTTCCTATTTTTTTAATACATGTTTAGTAAAATTTATTACTAAACTCTAATTATGGTACTAAATTTTAATAATGAATTGCTAAATTCTATTTAATTTAAGTATTATGAATGACTAAATCCAATCAATTCTCTAATTATTTCTTACTAAATTAATTAAGGATTGTGGATGACCGCATCCAAGTTTTGTCAATACCTTTTCTTATTTTTGCAGGGATTGAAGATCTATCACTCTTTAGAAATTATTATCAAAATCATCGAAGAATTTGATATTAATCTAATGTGCCTAATGAATTAAATTGTTCCGTTCTGCGAATGTGATCAAGTAGAAATAGGGGTGATCTCAAGCAAATTCGAGAACCAAAGATGAAGAAAAAATAAAATAAAAATTTGTATTCCATGTAACTAAATTTATCAGAGTTATGTATTTTGAAATTATAAATATATATCATGTATGTATTAATAACGTAATTATTGTAAGAGTGAGATGTGATAAAACACGGTACCAACCACTAAAGACAATAAAGAAAACGTGAGGCCTGCTTCATGGAATCTCATTCTCATTTCTGATTTTCAATTATGTTTAACTATTAAAAGCTTTCTGCTCGTTTGCTTTTTCTCCTTTTCTGCTTTGTTTGCTTTGCGTAGTCCAATTCAAACCGACACGAGTATTTATAATATAGTTTTAAAAATATTTTCTTTATCATATAGTGCTCTAATTAAAAAGTCTTATTTCAAGAAATAATAATCTTATCTGATCACGTCAAGAATTTAAAAGGAAAAAAAAAAAGGGGTGAGAAGCCGAAAACCAATTAAATTAATGTTAATAATTACTAGTTGATGAGATTACGTATATTATATTATAACATGCAAATTGACATCATATATCTAGAGAAAGAGACATATTAAAAATCTTTTCCCCGTTGGAACTTATAAATCATGTTTCGTTTTACATACAATAATATTTCTTTTATGCTAATGTTTTCTACATATATATTGTAATATTGATGGCTTTTGATTATTTTATTTAGTTATTTATTTATTTATTTTTGAATCAATTAATCCAAAATAATTAAAAATCGTGTCATAATAAATTCGAACATGAAACCTTTAACCTCATAAATCAAATATTCTACTAGTATTAAGTACTGAGCCAATACATATACCCTCTCTTTTTTATTTTTCTTAATCCTATCGCTGGTGCAAGCTTTGGGCACTTTTAACGTTACATAGCGCATTGAAATTTAAGGGCGGCTGGAATACAGGAATATTATTATTATTATTTAAGAATATTTATTATTATTATTATTATTATTATTATTATTATTATTATTATTTAGGAATACCATGGGGGATGGGAGGAATAGTTAATCCCATGTTCATGGGAATGAGTATTAATTAAAAAATACTGATTCATGTCGTAAAAATCGTACAAACCATAGGATTGCGATGAACGCAGAAATCGTCATTCAATTCATACATATCAACCATCACCTAAATATATAAATTTGTTGTACCAAATTCGGTGCAACAATTTTATGTTCAGTGCTACATTTTATATGTTGAATTTGGAGCAACAAATTTATACATTTAGTGCAACAATTTTATATATTCAGTGTAATTTTTCTATTTCTTACCAATATTTGCATTCCTTCATGATCCATCCTCTAGAGTAAGGTTCAAATAAAAATAATTTTTAACGTAGGAACTAAGAACCACAAAATTTTGTTATGAATAAAATGAATTTGCTGTGAAAGTTGATGCATCTACTGGAAAAGTTACTGAATCCAAAAATTCGATATTTTTCACCTGGTTCGAATCCCATGGGAGACAAAATTTTTATTTTTGGATATTTTTGGACTTATTAACTTTCACAGTGAATTTATCATTTTTTTATTCCCACGATAAAAATGGTTCTCACGTTAACCATCCCCTATATATATATATATATAGTAATTATCGTGTGAACACTTCTTATAATATAAATATGAGGACAAATGTCAACCCTTAATATATCAACTGACGCCTTGATTCAATGCACAAATTATGATGCTGATGCACATATGCAAAAATGCACAATTATATATAGAACTATGTATATAACTAATTCAGATACACACTTAAAAATAACCATTAGATTTTCAAATCTAATAAATATGATTTATTCTCATTTATATATGTTAATAATTATATATGCATGAACCAATTCTCTCTCTCTCTCTCTCTATATATATATAGGAGGGATCATCAAATAGTACCTGAGTCTGAGGTAATATATAATACTCAATCTCATCCACTCATCACATAAATCCTATGGTGGAGATTTTTTTGAATTTTTTAGATTTACTTTCGCTGATTTCGCTACAGTAAGGATAGATTAGTAATTTGATTTGTTATTTGATTGCGAAAAACAAACCATGCATTTAGTTGAACAGAACAATGCATTTAAATGAATACAAAAATACATACAGTTGAACACAATAATAAATGTTGATTGAAAATGTGCACCCATCATCCAGCTCGTGCCCAGCGCACGCCAGCGCGCATTCGTGCTCGCGCATTACCTCGGCGCATGTTCACGTGCCCATTAGCGCCCATTGACCAACAATGTATTTTTTACTTTTCGTAAGATGTATGAACATGTTTTATGCATGAACGTGTTTTGTTAACTACATGTTTGTGTTTCATGCCAACATGTAGTTTTATGTTTTGTTAAATGTAGTTTTATGTTTTTCGACAGCAAATCTCTCATTCATCATTCTCCGTCAATTTCGCCGTCTCTTTCCCCGATTAATCGACAAATTTCGCTGTGAACCACTGACATAGCCACCATCTCTCTCGATTTTTCAATCCTCTATCAAATTCATCTTCTATTTTTTCTCAAAATCCATCAATTTTGTTCTCAAAATATTTTCCATCTTTTTTTTTCAAAATCTGTTATTTTTTGTTGTTCGTATGTATTATTGCTACTGTTTGTCGTCGTTGCCACCGTCTGCTGCCTCCGTCGTCATCGCTGCCGTTCGCTACCTCTGTCGTCATCGCCGCCGCTGCCGTCATTGTAAAATAAATGGAAGAAGAAGAAAATAGGAGAAGAAGAAGATTGATTTGCTTTCTTTCAATTTTGCCCCTTGCAAAAAAAAAAGAAAAAGAAAAATGAGTTACCACGTGTCAACTTGTGGTGCGGTCACATGTTCAAAATGTGTAGTCTAGATTGTGTACTACATACTATCTGAGGATCGGGTACTATGGGAAACCAACCTTATATATATATAGTAGTTGGTTATAGAGAGAGCTAACTCTTAGATAAGAACTACGAACCGATAACCACCGTCAAATTGAATAAGATCGGACGTCATAATTATTTAATGATAAAAATAGTCAAATCCCTAAATATTCGTTATTTGGATCTTTCATATTCTATTCTTTGTTGTTCGTGTAATTCATGTCATTATTAATGTAATCGTAGTTCTTATGCATGCCATCACATTTTAATTAATTGTTATGTTCATATAATTCATGTTATTGTGTATTTAATCGTAGTGATTGTGCATATAAGAATAGTTACCATAAATGAATATATATAGAATCTCCTAATTATAGGGTTAAACGATTACCATTAAAATTTAAGAATAATAAACGATTTATAATTAATTTTGATCGTTAGATTATAAAAAAAAAAATGGATGAACCATATTAGTTCTTAGTTCTAAAAAAAGTTGGAGTTCTCATTCGATGATGCACAGAACGGTATAAAGTTGCGCACAATGAAAACTTTCTAAAACTATTTTGTTGTTCAACAATTTTAGAATGTTTTCATTGTGTACAACTTTATAGATTTTGTTCATTAACTTTATATGTATGTGCATAATTCTCAAGTTATCAAAAAAGATAAGCTCTCACTATATATCCTACCCAATATAGATAAACAAAATTGTTCTTCTACTGTGTTTAATAAAGTGATTAATATCTGATCTCAAAGATTTTAGGTTTGAATGTATTGTGATATAGTGTTTAAAATTTTTATATTAATTGGAAAGAAATGAAAAAAACTGCTCAATTACTTTTGTCTACTACGGAATGCGGATATGGCGATGCCACGTGGTGGTGGAGTAATCCTTTGGGTCATTATATTCGACTGCAGTTTAAATTATTTTTAATACATCCTGATTTTATAAAAAAATAATAAATTTTAACTCCATAACAATTATAATATAATTTAAATTACATTACTTCTGAATTCACACCCTCCACCGATTGCAAACTAGATTCACAAAATACTACCATCAAAGTTTACGTACGTTGACTTTCATAATATCTGTAGACTGTAAACACGAGCTAAACGAGAGAACTTAAACAGAGCAACTTTATACCATGCAAAAAAAAAAAAAACCAACAAATAGAGAAAGAAATTTAGTAATGAAGAACCAATGTCAAAATGTACCTTCAAAGAATGTCATTGTATTCTTCTTTTTTAATCGAAAATATATCACCATCCCAAAAGGCTTGCAGCATCAAACTTACCGCAAGTTGCAAGTTGCAAGTTGCAGGCTCCTCCATCATGGGTAAGCTTTCTGCGATTTGTACTGTAGCAACAAACACCACCACCTTTTGCTCTTAGTCGAGTTCAACAATCCCCACTCCAACTTATCTCAATCCTTTAACGCAGCGTCACACCTGATTGATTTGATTGGTATTTTAAGGTGGGCTTTTTGTTTAAACTAGTTCATCATTTGATTCTTAGTTGGAGTGTGTTAGAATCATTGATGACCATGCACCACGTGGAATGCTTCGTCAGCATGAAGATAAATATGTTGGAGCCTCACAGTCAGCTCAACATGAAGAGCATGTGGACAAGAAGGATCTAGATCATAATACAAGTGTTGATTGTTCATTGTAGCCGTACTCTTGCGCGCCGTACTCTTGCGCATATTTGATATTCTCTAGTGTCTAGGGTTAATGCAGTTGTATTGCTATAGATAGTATATTTCCCTTCTGAGCCGCAATGTAACTAAAACTATTCTGATATGAAAGAATACATTTTCATCCAATGCATTTTGTTTCTTTGTTAGCTTTTCTTTCATAGTATCAGAGCTGGCTTTCCATAGCATGTCTCTAGACTCTTTTGTTTCTTTTCCTTTCTTATCATGGAGCACACATCACAAGGATATATTGCAGGAGGATCAAGCTCAAACATTATGAGCTCGGTCATATTTCTTCAAAATATATCCACTCCTACAAAACTAAAGGATACAAACTTTCTGATATGGCGACTGTTGGAAAAGGTAGTACGAGCGATGCAGAACTACTTGCGGGCGTACATGACTTAAAAGCAAAATGTAGAAAGAGATCAAACTAACAAATGACTAAAGCTGTATTGTAAAACAATTGAAACAAAAAACCGTAGAATGATGATGCCGAGTCGAGGAGGCCTCTTTCCGCAAGACGAGATACGCCCGGTAGTGCTCTCGGTTACCAGATCGTCTCCAAAGGTAAGCAGCGCGTCTGGGTGGGTGGCAAGACCGCAAACCAACGAGCTCCGCGAACCGGACGGAGGCGAGGGCGAGCTTGGACACAAAAATGTATGCAGGGAGTGCTCTTGGGTATCTTGGAATGCTTTTGCGATGGGTGGCTTATCTTTGGGAGACATGTCCTATTTATAGGCGTCGTCCCCACGTGAGAAGCATCTTTGAGTCAACACCGCATTGATGTCGAGTGTTACAGCAGTTATGTCCCCTATTGAGTGCGCGGCGGTTTCGGAGACAACGTGGGCACGTTTCCGCAGAGCCATCATGTCGAACATTACCGCGGTTACGACGAATCGACAGACGGCGCGTGCGTCGGGTTCGTTGGACGTATCCGGACGTCTCTTCAAGTGCACAGCGGGCCCAATGGATTGGGCCACACGAGTTGGGCCTCGGACCAACTCCATCGCACAACAGCCCAACGGTTGGGCTACACGACTGGGCACCGGACCAACTCCATCTTTGGGCTCGATCAAGCGTTGATCCAAAATATAAGACAATGGGCCGCTTAACCGGGCCCACGAAGCAAGCCCACGAACAGCCCAAAGAACAGCCCAAAGACCACCCAAAGACCAATTGCCAAGATCCACGATCCACGATCCACGGACCACGGACCACGGAACCGTCTCGGAACCGGCGGGCGGGCGGCACGAACGCGGCGGGCGGCGGCGGCGGCAGCGTGTCTTGTGGCGTGGGCTTTCGACCCATCACTTGTGCACATAATTATACTAAGTGTTCAATAAACCACTTATATAGACAATTAATGAAGGTACATTAATCAATGTGGGATAAGGATTAATTAATCCATGCTTATCCCCTTAATCACATAACTCCATGTTTAAGTGACAAACTTTGATCCATTATTTCTCACTCACCGGAAATCGGTTTGAGAATGTGAATACACCACGATCATCTACTCGGGCGTAGATCGATCCTATGCCGTTTAATTTCACAAAATTAAACGTTATGTCACTCAAAATCTTGGTCAAAGTAGCTTCGCGCAAACTCACCACATATATAATAAACATATATATATATGCGTGATTTCCAACAATCCCCCACATGAGTGGAAATAGCCATATGCATGTATGCGAACACATTTCGATCCTCGAGATGTTAAAATATTTGGACAGTGGTTTATAGCCTTGAACCTTCCATAGTTAGTACCATCGAGTACAGGCGGATTAGTGGACACGATGCCGAACTATTCCCCACAACGCAATCGAGACAATGGTATTAACACTTTAACACCTCAACCTCATCCGTTCTCACGTTTGATTCCATTTTGGCCATGGACATCCACTTTGGATTCATAAGTGTTTTGTTTGAAGCGGCCCCACTTCGCACTTACATAGGTGATTCTTTACCGAGTATCTTGCCATACTCAACCTCCTCGAGGTATCTTAGGAATCATTAAGAGTCAACGACTCAACCTCACCACTAGGCAAGTTTTTCAACACTCGTTTGTTTTCTAGGGAACAGACTAACTTGAGTGTTTACACACGAACTCCTATAGCTTAGTTCTCCCATTGAACCAAGTTCTTGGGATCTCCAGTCATCATGGTTGGGTTACCACTATGATTGTTCTTAAGATGTGGATTTTAATCCCATCCCTCTAGCAACTTGATCATTTGATCCCGGTTCAACCCTTTGGTTAATCGGATGCGCCAGATTATCTATTGACTTGACATAGTCGATTGATATAACCCCACGAGATCAAATGTCTCACGGTATTATGTCGTCGACGTATATGTCGAGACTTACCATTATCTGAAACCACTTTTCGCTCTTCCAATAGCCGTCATTAGCACGAAGGAATCATCACCGATGGCACGGGTTTAGACCAACATGGAATATCTTCCAAAAATTACAGACCCACTCCGCTTCCTCACCAGACTTTATCAAAGCTATGAATTACGATTCCATGGTGGATCGGGCTATACACGTCTGCTTCGTGGATCTCCAAGAAACAAGACCTCCCAATCATGAACACGTACCCACTTGTAGAAAGTGAATCTTTCGTGTCGGATATCCATTGGCATCACAAGTACCCTTCAATCTTGGGGGATATCTCGTGAAATCAGACCCATGATTTTGAGTATACTTGAGTACCTCAAAACTCTCACTAGAAACCTTCCAATGCTCCTTGCTTGGATTGCTCGTGTAACGACTCAATTTGTTCACAACATAAGCTATGTCGGTCGGGTGCAATTTGTAAGATACATCAAACACCCGATGACCTTAGCATAGTCTTCTTGTCCGACGGGTTCACCCATGTTCTTACTCAAGTGAACATTGAGCTCCAATGGGGTCTTAGCGATAAACCGTCAAACGCGTTGAATTTCTTAAGCACTTTCTCGACGTGGTGAGATTGTGTCAAGATAATTCCGTCGATCTTCTTAGAATCTTGATTCCAAGAATCACATCGCCTAATCCCATGTCTTTCATGTCAAAATTTCTTTTAACATGCGCTTTGTGTCATTAATGACTTGAGTATTGCTACCCGTGATCAACATGTCATCTACATACAGACACACTATAACATAACCATTATCAGTGTTCTTAACGTAGACACATTTGTCACACTCGTTGATCTTGAAACCATTTGCCAACATTATATTGTCAAATTTCAAGTGCCATTGCAACGGCGCTTGTTTCAAACCATATAGAGACTTCACGAGTTTGCATACCTTGCCTCATGACCGGTACTACAAACCCTTCGGGTTGCTCTATATATACCTCATCCTCGAGGTCACTGTTCAAAACGCAGTCTTAACGTCCATTTGATGAATCTCAAGATTGCATAAGCAAAGCAATTGCGAGAAGCACCGAATAGGCGTAATCCTTGTCACGGTGAATAGGTATCGAAGAAATCGTACCCTCTCTTTGTTTAAACCCTTTGACAACCAAACGGGCCTTATACTTTTCAATTGATTCATCGCTTGTACTTTCTTTTAAGGATCCATTTGCATCCTAAGGGTTTACAACCTTCGGCAAATCAACCAAGCACCCAAGTGTGGTTTTGCGAATATAATCAATCTCACTTTGAGCGACCTCTCGCCCGAGCATCCCGTCTGGCGAGCATAGGCTACTTTGATCGGCGTTGGTTCTTCGTCAACATGAGCGCAATATAGTCGGGACCAAAATCATTTGGCGTTCGACTCTATTGCCTCGTCTCGGTTCCGACCCTCCGGATCGCACCTCGATCGCTATGCGATATCGGTTCTTCCTCCAAAGGTTTAGAACTCGAAGCTTCACCATCGACTCTATTGCTAGAGTGGCTTCACTTTTATCCTTATCTTTGAGGGGATAAACACTTTCAAAGAATATAGCATTCCTTGATTCAATCGTCGTCCCCACGGTCATATCCGGTACCTCGACATGTGGATCGAGGAAAGCGATAAGCGCTGCTGTTCAAGCATACCCAATAAAGATACAATCATTGTTTTAGGTCCAATTGTAACTTGTTTAGGAAGAGCACCTCAACCTTCGCCAAACACCCCCACACTTTGAGATATTTGTGCGATGGCTTTCTTCCTTTCCACAACTCGTGAGGAGTGACATCCTTACCCTTGAGTGGAATCTTGTTCGGTATGTAGTTGGGCGTCAAGCGACTTCCCCCACAAGTTCTCGGGCGACACGAACTAATCAACAAAGCATTCATCATCTCCTTAAGTGTTCGATTTTACGTTCAAAGAACGCCATTAGGCGAGGTGAATAAGGGTTGTCGTTTGATGTATTATACCACTTCGTTGCATAATGCCTCAAGCGGACTACATATTCTCCCCTCTATCACTTCGAGCGGTCTTAATTCGACGACTTAGTTGATTCTCGGCCGTTCTTGAAGTTTTAAAAGCTTCAATAGCCTCGTCTTTACTTCTTAGAAGGTAAAGATAACAATATCTTATACAGGTCATCAATAAGCGTGATGAAGTACTTTTACCACCTCTAGTTTGTACAAACTTTAAATCACACACATCGGTGTGAGTAAGTTCTAGAGGCTTAGTGCTAAGTTCTACCGAATGAAACGGTAACTTAGCCATTTTTTGCTTCCACACAAACCTCACATTTCGTTTGTGTATTAACTTCATTTAACTTTAGTAAATCTAAATTTACTAATATTTTTATTGCATTTAGATTAACATGTCCTAATCTACAATGCCATAAATCGAGCACTCGGTCAGTAAGAGGAAGTAGATGCATTTTCATTAATAGCAATCTTGGGTACACGGCGACAGCCATTACATTCAATTTGAAAAGACCCCGATAAGATAACCCCTACCAAGGAACTTCCAAACTTAGTCAAGACAAACTTGTCCGACTCAAAACTAGTCTAAACCCTTGTTAACTAGAATAGAGCCCGACACCAAATTCTTGCGGATGTCCGGACATGCGACACATCCTTCAACGTGATCTCAATGCGGACGACATCTTAAGCACCACATCACCAACTCCGCAACCTCGGACGAAGCTTGGTTCCCCATGTTGAGCTTCCTCCTCAACAGGCTTGTAGGTGGAGAAACGCATCTTTCGGCGCAGACGTGCTTGCGATTCGCCAGATGTCGATGAACCATCCACCTTGATTCTCGGCGTGGTTGACTTCTTCGGTCACCACAGCAGCCAAGTCATCCTTGTCCCATTTGTGAAGTCCTTCTCGACAACATTGGTAACTTGTTTAGCCTTCTTCTTCTTCGCTTACGACGGTCCTTACTCGTGTGGCCATGCTTGCCACAATTATAACATCCCCGTCAAATTTACGAAACCACCTTCCTTTGCTTTTGTCTTTGACATTGGGACGAACACGTTTGTTGGAGGGACCGCCTCTCTCAACAGGTTGGCTTTAGCATCGATCAAGCCTTCGCTTTTAAATCTTGTTTCTTCACGTCGGACTCGATCGCGGTTTGACGATCAAGTCTTCAGTGTCATATCCTTTCGCTTGTGCTTAAGGTAGACCTTGAAGTCTCTCACCTGGGGTAGCTTCTCAATCATTTGTAGCGACGACAAAGCCGTCCGAAGCAAGTGTGCCCTTCGGCTTGAACCTCGTGTACAATGAGTTGAAACTCTTGCACTTGGTCCGTGATCGGTCGGAATCGACCATCTTGTAGTCCAAATATTTTGCTACAATAAACTTCTTTGTACTGCATCATCACTACGGTACTTCTTTTCTAGCGCATCCCACATACATTTGGATGTCGTTACAACGACATATACACTATACAAACTATCTTCTAAACTACTAAGTATAAAGTTTTACAAAGATAGTCTCAGGTCGCCAATTATCATATCTTTGCTCGAACGTGAAAGTCCGTCACTTCAGCCTCCGGAACGGCGGGCTCATCTTCCACCAAGAAATTGGCGAAGCCCAATGTCGTGAGGTAGAACAACATCTTTTGATGCCATCTCTTGAAGTCGGATCCTCCAAACTTCGGCGGCTTCTCGGCGGGCGGCATCATCCTTGCGGTATGAACAGGCGCCGAGATTGATCCCAAACCGGATCCACCAACACCACTTGAAGTGTGCTGGAACATGGAACTCGAATGAGAACCACCAGTGTTAGATCCCATGGATCCAACGATCGACCAAGCGAAGAGTGCGATCGTCGAGCCAATGGAACCACTAAAAGTGGAACTAAGCGTTGAACCACTAAAGTGGAACCAGCGATCGACCCAAAGGGTCCAATGGTTGACCAAGGCATCGAACCAAACATGACCGAAGTCATAGTGCGAGTGGCAGCGGCGGCGGTAGCGGCGGAGGCGGAGGCAACGGCGGCGGAAGAAGAAGAGTCGGTGGCGAGGCGATCGACATCTCGAAGCAAAGGTTTAAGTTTGAAAGTTTTAAGTTAATTAATAGTGCGAACTCCTTGGCAAGTGATATCTCGTCTTGCGATTGTTGGAAAAGGTAGTACGAGCGATGCGAGAACTACTTGCCGGGCTTATTACAACTTAAAAACAGAAATGTAGAAAGAGATCAAACTAACAAATGACTAAACGTATTGTAAAAACAATTGAAACAAAAACCGTAGAATGATGATGCCGAGTCGAGGAGGCCTCTTTCCATAAGGCGAGATACGCCCGATGGTGCTCTCGGTTACGCGTATCGTCTCCAAAGGTAAAACGGCAGCGTCTCGTGGGTGGCAGCACCGCAAACCAACGAGCTCCGGCGAACTGGACGGAGGCGAGGACAGAGCTTGGACACAAAAAATGTATGCAGGGAGTGCTCTTAGGTATGCTGGAATGCTTTTGCAGTAGGTGGCTTATGCTGGGGAGACATGTCCTATTTATAGGCGTCGTCCCCCTCATGGGGAGCATGCTGGAGTCAACACCCGCATTGATGTCGGGTGTTACAGAGTTATGTCCCCTATTGAGTGCGCGGCGGTTTCTGGAGACAACGTGGGCACGTTTCCCGCAGAGCCATCATGTCGGAACGTTACCGACGGTTACGACGAATCTGGACAACGCGTGCGTCCAGGTTCATTGGACGTATCCGGACGTCTCTTCAAGTGCACAGCAGGCCCAACGGATTGGGCCACACGAGTTGGGCCTCGGACCAACTCCATCGCACAGCAGGCCCAACGGATTGGGCTACACGAATTGGGCCTCGGACCAACTCCATCTTTGGGCTCGATCAAACGTTGATCCAAAATATAAGGACAATGGGCCACGGAACCAGGCCCACGAAGCAAGCCCACGAACAGGCCCAAAGAACAGCCCAAAGACCACCCAAAGACCAATTGCCAAGATCCAAGATCCAAGATCCACGATCCACGATCCACGGACCACGGACCACGGACCACGGACCCGGGCCGAACCGGAATCGGGCGGGCGGGCCGGGCGAGAACGGCACGGCGATGGCGCGGCGCGAGCAACGGCACCGGCACCGGGCCGCACGGGCGGCGGCGGCGGCGCTGGCGTGTCTTGGCGTGGGCTTTCCACCCATCACTTGTGCACATAATTATACTAAGTGTTCAATGAACCACTTATATAGACAATTAATGAAGGTACATTAATCAATGTGGGATAAGGATTAATTAATCCATGCTTATCCCCTTAATCACATAACTCCATGTTTAAGTGACAAACTTTGATCCATTATTTCTCACTCACCGAAATCGGTTTGAGAATGTGAATACACCACGATCATCTACTCGGGCGTAGATCGATCCTATGCCGTTTAATTTCACAAAATTAAACGTTACGTCACTCAAAATCTTGGTCAAAGTATCTTCCTGGCAACTTGACCACATATATAATAAACATATATATATATGCGTGATTTCCAACAGCGACAACAGGTCCTAGCCACTGTTAGAGGCTATGGCTTAGAAGGATATCTTACAAGATCTGCACAACCACCTCATATGTGGATTAAAGAAAAGGATGGAGATGTTATTCATAGATCTATAAATCCAGAATTTACAATATGGGAAAGACATGATCAAATACTCTCAGCTTGGATCCAATCTTCCCTGACAGAAAGTGTGATGATCATGGTGGTCGGCCTTACCTCTTCAGCCTCCATCTGGCATGCTCTTGAAACCCATTTCTCTAGCCAATCTCGAGCAAAGGTAATGCAGTATAAACTTGAATTACAGACCCTCAAGAAAGAAAATCTGAGCATGAGTGAATATTTATCCAAAGTTAAAATGTGTTGTGATTTACTTAATTCTGTTGGACATCATGTCTCGGATGAAGACCAGATTATGCATGTTTTAAATGGCCTAGGAAATGAATAAAATCCTGTTATGGTTGCTGTGAGTTCTAAAGTTGAATCCTGGTCTGCCATAGATGTACATTCTTTGTTGCTCAGTTTTGAAAACAGACTAGAGTCCACAAGGTATGCCCCTCTAAATGCAGATGGCTCTCAACTTTCTCTCAATTATGTTGCTCAATCTGGACCACAAAGAGAAGGTGCACCAAATTATAGAGGCAGGGAAAGCTTCAATAGTTATCGAGGAGGGGGCAGAAATGGACCACATAGAGGTGGATACTATAGTGGCCGTGGGAGAAGCAGAAATCCAGGAAGCAAACCCAATTGTCAAGTTTGCTTTGTATCAGGTCACACAGCTGATAGATGTTGGCACGGATTCAATCAGAATTTTGTGCCAAAACAGCCAAAACAACATCAACAGCAGACTCCTTCAAGTCATCAATTAGGAAATTTTCCTAACTTCAATCCAGGAGCTCATATAGCACATTTTCCCTCACATTCACACTCGAACTCTTGTGTTTCTCGATGTCTTGCATCCTGCTACAACAATGAAAACACCTGGTATGCTGATTCAGGAGCAACGAATCATGTCAGTCATGATCTCTCGAGCCTTAATTCTGCTTCACAATATCAGGGCAACTCTAAACTGCAAATGGGTAATGGACAAGGTGTTGATATTGCTCATATAGGTAAAGGTATCTTATAATCTCCTTCTTCCACAAAACGGTTCATTCTTAACCAACTTCTCCATGTTCCACATATTACTAAGAATTTAATGAGTGTTTCTCAGTTTGCCCGAGATAATAAAGTATTTTTTGAATTTCATCCTACCTTTTGTGTCGTGAAGGATCAGGTCACTTAAGCTACTCTCCTCCAAGGTTCCCTTAAAGAGGGTCTCTATCATTTTTCTCTCCAAAGTCTGCACTCTCTCCCTTCCAGTGGTTCAACCTCGTGTCCACCTTCAGTTTTCAATAACAGCCGAGCTGTGGGTTCTGCTTTCTTGCAACCCACAGCTGTCTTCTCTCAGTCTTCCTTCACTCTTAGCATAGAAGTTTGGCACAATAAATTAGGGCATTGTACCTCTGATATTGTGAAGAAAGCTTTACTGTCATGTAATTTACATTTTCATGAAATAAAATCTACTACTATTTGTCAACCTTGTGTTTTTGCAAAAATGCATCATGTACCATACGATGATTCCATCTCTGCACATCACTATCCTCTTGAGCTCATTCACAGTGATCTCTGGGGGGCCGCACCTATCCAAAGCTCCAATGGCTTCTCTTATTATGTCAATTTTATAGATCATTCAAGTCGATACGTTTGGATTTATTTTCTAAAAGCAAAGAGCGAAGTGCATTATGTGTTTTTGAAATTCAAAGCTCTAGTGGAAAATCAGCTTAACACTCGTATAAAATCAATTCAATCTGATTGGGAAGGTGAATATATGAGTTTAACTTCTTTCTTTTCTCAACATGACATTCATCATAGAGTTTCTTGTCCTTATACACCTCAGCAAAATGGATTATGTCACGACCCGCCTACCTAATCAGGTAATTAGGTCGTGACTCGGAATTAAGAAGAAAATTTAACGACAACGGGTTCAAACATATGTCAAGAGAAAAGATGACAACAACCTTCTTTATGAATGAATCTAACATTTACTGTTCGAGAAGGTAAAATATACGATGATTTTCAAGAATGTTTTGTCAACAAGAAGGATTTATCAACAATTTAAAACAAGGAATGACAACGATTCAACGAATAATATTGAATCCAACGAAAACCATTACGAACATTCGAGAAATCCTTGTTCACCTAACATTGGACATGATCAATTTATCATATCAGAACATATAAGCAAGTAAGGTCAAAGCTCAGCAACGAAACGTGGCTAAGAATTATGTATGAAGACATAACTCTCTGGCAACAAAACATGTCGATAACAATAGAACAACCTTAATATGAATCAACATTTAGAGAGCTCGCTGCTTGATTCGATTCCACATTCTCTCCAATTTCAACCTGCATATTTAGAAATATATGCGTGAGTCTAAAATGCACTCGGTGGGTATACGCCAAAACATAAAGATAAACTTTGCCTTAGGGCTATAACCTGACTTGCCATAATATATGCTTTCATAAATAAATACTTACTTTCTCATACATGCTCATATCATCATATCAAATGCATATGCATGTTTCATGTCTATATGCATCTTTCTTCTCTCCTTCCCATATCCACGGATTCTTTATGCGTGTTGAGAAGTAGGCCTCCTTCTCAAACACTTTAATATCACATACCCGAGTTGGACCCGAAGGTTCTCAACTACGGTCATACCCGACGTCGGTAAACTCTTTCTTTTTCTTTCTTTCTTTTCTTTCTTTCCCGTGGATAGGTAGTGCATCATGCTTATGCTCATGCTCAAAACATTTGCAAGTCAATCAACTTTTCAAATCAATGCATATCATAAATCTCATGTCATCTTTCATGCATAATCATATCATATCTTTTGAAAACATTTAAAAGCATAAGCAATATAGAAAATACTTATACCCACCTGGATGTTCCTTAGAGCTAAGGAACTAATTCCCAATTCCATTTCTCTCTTTTTCCATATTTTATCCTCATAGAACGGCAATAAAGCCTATCAAGAGCCAAACAGGAACATTACTCATCTTTAGTCGTTGACACGACTATTTCTTCTTGATATCAAAACTAAGACTCTAAGGTCTATCAAAACTTGGGTCATTGCATCCTCTAACATCTTATTAACAAACAAATTCTATCGAAATTTCGACAGCGTAGCGTTTATATACGCATCGCCATATCAATACCAAACCATCCAAACATAGCCCAAAATCCACCAATTCATCACCATATGTCTCAATGATCATATAAAACTCAACAATAAGCTTCAATCATCTCATCTTAGCCATCAACCGAAAATCCCTTAAGGCGTCGTTTAAGGTCTCTGATCGACAATTCACGTGAGACGTCATCTAATCCCAACGAACCTATATACATGCTCAAATATCATTAAATATCATCATTTTATCAACAAAACATAAAGATCAAAGCTTTGGCTTTGAAAACTT
This sequence comes from Salvia rosmarinus, assembly GCA_036937905.1. Classification (NCBI taxonomy): domain Eukaryota; kingdom Viridiplantae; phylum Streptophyta; class Magnoliopsida; order Lamiales; family Lamiaceae; genus Salvia; species Salvia rosmarinus. Next base: position 13,646,452 of record CM072814.1, read on the forward strand.
AATTTCACCGACAAACTAAAATTTCACCATTTTTGAATACGTCGACGGAAAAATCCGAATAAATCATTTTAGACTTTATTCATATCATAGAATTCAAATATGAAGTCAAAATGATCAAATAAAATCAAAATCCAACATTATAACACTTAGGGTTTTCGGCCATTTGGCTTTTTCGTATATTTTCGATTTCAAACGTTTTTCTTGTTCTAAACACGTTTATATCAATCCCATAGCATATATATAAAACAAATTCAATCATAACAATATCATAAATTCAAGATCAAGACATGCCCTTTTCGAAATTTACATGAAATTACAAAATAATAACATATGCTTTACAAATTCAACGATAAACAATACGTGAGCGTTAAATCTATCATAATATCCATAAATAATCAACAAAACATAATCAATCATAATTCTTACAATAGGACGAAAAACTGAAATGAACATAAGAGCATGCTTTTAAAATTTAAAACCGTAGATATGTTCTAGGCACGAGATTATACCTCTATTCAAGGCCGATCGAAAATTCAACGGTAGGATCTTCCTATTTTGAACCATGGTTTTGAAAATTCTCATGTGTGTGCAAGTGTGTGAGGCGTGAGTTGAGAGGAAGAAATGAAGAAGATCATGTTTTGAAAGTATATGTTATGTAATAATTTAGTAAGGGTAAAATAGTAATTTCACATTATCAATTAATTTTCTTTTATTTTTCCAAAACAAAATGGTGCCAACACACCATATTATAGAATTTCTATAAAATAATCTCCATAAATTTATCCTTAATTTTGGATTTAATAATATTAATAATAATAAATATATATTTTCATGTAATTTTCCAAAATATGCTAGAAAATTCCATAATTAATTCCCAAAAATTCCAATATTGAATCTTATTTTCTTAACACCTTAAAATCATCACTTTCATCAATATAAATTTCCAAAATTATAAAATATATAATAAGAACTCACTTTATAAAAATAGAGATTAAATTTCATTTTATGCAAATAATGGAATTAAATATTCCATTTATTCTTAAATCCTTCAAAATCACTTTCTAAATTTTTCCATCATCAAATATCACTAAAATATAATAATTAAAATTATTTTTGGCCTTAAAACCCATTTTAAATATTTTGCTCTTAATCGGAGCTTAATCGGCAAACGCCGACGTCACAAAAACGTAGATTTTGAAATTCTCAATTTTCTGAAATCAAAACTTATTGAGCATGTATCTATCATCTTAAGACCCTTGGAATCTAGGTCTTCTTATCCTAAATAAGATCTGAGAATCTTATCTCAGATTCTGCCTCGATTCTATCGTCTCAACTTGAAGCTTAACACAAAAGCTTCTAACTTAAACAAATCCTTTCATAAGGATGCAATGCCCTTCTTATTAAGCTCTTAATCATGAGCTAATCTATGTTACAGAAATACGGGGTATTACATTCTCACCCCCTTACAAAAATTTCGTCCTCGAAATTCTGTACGTCAGCAAAAGCTTAGAGCACTTCTTTCTTATCTGATCTTTAACTTCCATGTTGCTTCTTCTAAATCATCATACTTTCATATAGATCTAAGATACATTCTGACTTTTCTTCGTAGCTTAAATCTTGTTCGCGAACATTTCTTCTCTTGATGTATAATGTGTTTTGGATTAAACACATATCCTCGTAACTGCGACCTATAGAGCACATCGCGAATATTTTCGAATCTCATAGCAAATGCAAATTTGTAGACGACTAGCCAATCTTTCTTGAATCTCGTACAATTCGATACATCTCGATAACTTCTTGGATTCTTGTCTTTCTTGTCATACAATTACGACCATTTCTTTAATCATGTCTGGTCCAAGCACTTTTCTTCTTCCAATGCATTTTAAATAAACGACAATCTACACTTTCTATCATAAAAGACTTCATAAAGCGTCATATAAATCGTCGTTCCGATCTTGTCTTCTAATTCGATCTTGTATTCATCTTTATAATAAACTCGTCCAACACGATATGTAAACTTGGAGTCTCTGTTCGAGATGATTGAGACGAGCACTTCATGTAAACGTACTATCTTTCGAACGTACACTTGAGCTAACTTGTCAGCTCCATACGTGATAAGAATCAGAATAACATAAGCGTATTTCGTGAGTCGATCGATTGTCACCCACGCTTCGACTTGGGTAGCTAACACGTATGTCTTCTCATCTTTTCCACTTTATCGAGAGCATTATGAATTAATCTTCAGACGTCACACTCATATAATGCGACATTCTTCTTTCTTTGCTTCATGCTTGTAACTAAATCTCTTTCTGTTTGCAGAATCCCAAAGTAGATACTTTTCGTACAATTCTTCCTTGAACTGCTTCCGCGTAACATTCTTTAATTGCTCGGAAGAAAGAACTTTTTGACTTAATCTTCATCAGAAACTGTTGACCCTTCCACCTAAACGATATACATAGGAGATATTCTTGATCAGAGCTCTCCAAAACTTGAAAACTCGCTCAATGAAACGAACTCATTCTTTAACATCAGCCGAGTTATCAACATCATAAGGATAAAGCCTTTGAGACAGAAAATTCTGCCATTCTACAATTGGTTTAAGGGGGAGAAAGTACAAGTAAATCTTGAAAAGAATTGTACTTTATTATTCTTTCAGACTAAGGATTTCTTTTTCTGGGTGACATACTGCATTGCGAATGAATATCAAACTGCAGCATATCTTGCTTATCAATAACAGGATAAAGGTTTTCAATTAAAAACAAACTCATATCTCAAAGGTTTTCAAAATTGTTTATCACAAAGTTATAATGTGAAATGAAACAGTTGGATAGCAAAATGATTGTATAGATATCAAGGAAAAGAATTTGCATTTCTTAGGACCTTTACAAAATAAGGGAAAACTTTGTCATCTGGGTATGCTTTGATATCTCTGACAAGATATATCCGATATAATCTATAACTATCAGCTTCCACTCTGTCCACGAAAAGCTGTCTTTGAAAAGCAATTAACTGATATCTGGGGTTGTAGCTGTGCTGTGCCAACAACTTGTACAACTTGAGTTCATACACAAAAATTTCGAGACACTTGGGGTCTCGATAAACTAACTTGAATCTTTTCTCAAATCTCCAAAGGAGAAGTCTTGGAAACATAAAAGAATAGAACAAACCGAATCGATGTAGAAATCTCAAGAGATGTGAACGACTGATTGCATTAATCTAAGTCAATAAGGGACATTTCATTATCGATTTAAGAATAATCAAATTGTACAAGGTCTACATCAAATTCAAGCATAACTAGCTGAGCATTTGATAAAGAAGACTCTATTAATTTTTTTAAAGTAAGGTGCTAGTATCATGCTCAGGTATAAAAGAATCAACATCTATGGTTTCAAGATTTTCACCATCATCAATGGAGAAGAAAAAATTATCAACCAACCGAAGCTGATGAATAACTGAGATAGATTTAGTAACAGGGAGAAAATGAATCAGTAGGAGGGTTCGAGTATACGAAATATTGAAATTTGATGGTACTAAGAGTCTGGGAAATCAACTTGATTAAAACAACAAAACCATACTCAATATAATCAATGGCAACAGCAACAACCCAATCTTGTCACTCTTTAGGCAATAAAGAGATCAACTGAAATTTTTCATCTAATCTCGATATGTCTTGATCAAACGTCTCTTTTCACAATCGATGGAATCGAGCAAGAAATTCGTTCAAGGTATACTACTCCTTTGATGTACAAAGATAGATACGTTCTTGAACACCGCTGATGACAACAAACAAATCGCACTCTTCTGAACTATCTAAACGATCTTCATCATTCTAATGAAAAAAAAATACTCAAGCTTTTGCAGGAATTTACTCGTATTGTTCTGCCATCTCATCGGTTCTTATGATTTCTTTTGAACTTCAGCTCAATGGGCAATATTCATTTCAAACATACAAATATTCAATCATCAACTATTATAACCCTAATCATAAGTATAAACTTTTACCTGGTGAGCTAGAGATGACAGAATCGAATGCTGAGCTTCTCTCAAGAACAACTGTCTCTTTAATTCATATTCTCAAGATAGAGTCAAACAACTGACACATGACTCACATTTTCAAACAAAATCATCTCAAAAGAATTCATATGTTCAAGGTGCACAATCTGCACAAGACTCTCAACAATTCACGATTTCAGAATTCAAGACAGCGTACAAGCTGCACAATGATTTACAAGGAATTACATGCTGAGAATTCAGAACTATGCTCAGCTATGGAAAAGTTCACAAGGATACATAAACTCAGAATTGCAAAATTGTGCACAAATTGCACAAATTTACAAAGATTTCAAAGGTCCAGAATTCAAAACTGCTCTGATACCATACTGTCACGACCCGCCTACCTAATCAGGTAATTAGGTCGTGACTCGGAATTAAGAAGAAAATTTAACGACAACGGGTTCAAACATATGTCAAGAGAAAAAATGACAACAACATTCTTTATGAATGAATCTAACATTTACGGTTCAAGAAGGTAAAATATACAGTAGATTTTCTAGAATGTTTTGTCAACAAGAAGGATTTATCAACAATTTAAAACAAGGAATGACAACGATTCAACCGAATAATATTGAATCCAACGAAAACCATTCTGAACATTCGAGAAATCCTTGTTTACCGAACATTGGACATGATCAATTTATCATATCAGAACATATAAGCAAGTAAGGTCAAAGCTCAGCAACGAAACGTGGCTAAGAATTATGTATGAAGACATAACTCTCTGGGCAACAAAACATGTCAATAACAATAGAACAACCTTAATATGAATCAACATTTAGAGAAGCTCCTTCATGCTAAAGATTCGATTCCAAAGATTCTCTCCAGCTCAACCTGCATATTTAGAAATATATGCAGGGCGTGAGTACAAAAATGCACTCAGTGGGTATACGCCAAAAACATAAAGATAAACTTTGCCCTTAGGGCTATAACCTGACTTGCCATAATATATGCTTTCATAAATAAGTACTTACTTTCTCATACATGCTCATATCATCATATCAAATGCATATGCATGTTTCATGTCTATATGCATCTTTCTTCTCTCCTTCCCATATCCACGGATTCTTTATGCGTGTTGAGAAGTAGGCCTCCTTCTCAAACACTTTAATATCACATACCCGAGTTGGACCCGGTTCTCAACTACTGATCATACCCGACGCCGGTAAACTCTTTCTTTTCTTTCTTTCTTTCTTTCTTTCCCGTGGATAGGTAGTGCATCATGCTTATGCTCATGCTCAAAACATTTGCAAATCAATCAACTTTTCAAATCAATGCATATCATAAATCTCATGTCATCTTTCATGATAATCATATCATATCTTTTGAAAACATTTAAAAGCATAAGCAATATAGAAAATACTTATACCACTGGATGTTCCTTAGAGCTAAGGAACTAATTCCCAATTCCATTTCTCTCTTTTCCATATTTTATCCTCATAGAACGCAATAAAAAGCTATCAAGAGCCAAACAGGAACATTACTCATCTTTAGTCGTTGACACGACTATTTCTTCTTGATATCAAAACTAAGACTCTAAGGTCTATCAAAACTTGGGTCATTGCATCCTCTAACATCTTATTAACAAACAAATTCTATGGAAATTTCGGCAGCGTAACGTTTATATACGCATCGCCATATCAATACCAAACCATCCAAACATAGCCCAAACTCCACCAATTCATCACCATATGTCTCAATGATCATATAAAACTCAACAATAAGCTTCAATCATCTCATCTTAGCCATCAACCGAAAATCCCCTTAAGACGTCATTTAAGGTCTAACGTCGACAATTCACGTGAGACGTCATCTAATCCCAACGAACCTATATACATGCTCAAATATCATTAAATATCATCATTTTATCAACAAAACATAAAGATCAAAGCTTTGGCTTTGAAAACTTAATTTCACCGACAAACTAAAATTTTACCGTTTTTGAATACGTCGACGGAAAAATCCGAATAAATCATTTTAGACTTTATTCATATCATAGAATTCAAATATGAAGTCAAAATGATCAAATAAAATCAAAATCCAACATTATAACACTTAGGGTTTTCGGCCATTTGGGCTTTTTCGTATACTTTCGATTTCAAACGTTTTTCTTGTTCCAAACACGTTTATATCAATCCTATAACATATATATAAAACAAATTCAATCATAACAACATCATAAATTCAAGATCAAGACATGCCCTTTTCGAAATTTACATGAAATTACAAAATAATAACATATGCTTTACAAATTCAACGTTAAACAATACGTAGACGTTAAATCTATCATAATATCCATAAATAATCAACAAAACATAATCAATCATAATTCTTACAATATGACCGAAAAACTGAAATGAACATAAGAGCATGCTTTTAAAAATTTAAAACCGTAGATATGTTCTAGGCACGAGATTATACCTCTATTCGAAGACCGATCGAAAATTCAATGGCCGGATCTTCCTATTTTTGAACCATGGTTTTCGAAAATTCTCATGTGTGTGCAAGTGTGTGAGACGTGAGTTGAGAGGAAGAAATGAAGAAGATCATGTTTTGAAAGTATATGTTATGTAATAATTTAGTAAGGGTAAAATAGTAATTTCACATTATCAATTAATTTTTCTTTTATTTTTCCAAAACAAAATGGTGCCAACACACCATATTCTAGAGATTTCTATAAAATAATCACCATAAATTTATCCTTAATTTTCGGATTTAATAATATTAATAATAATAAATATATATTTTCATGTAATTTTCCAAAATATGCTAGAAAATTCCATAATTAATTCTCAAAAATTCGAGTATTGAATCTTATTTTCTTAACACCTTAAACTCATCACTTTCATCAATATAATGTTCGAAAATTATAAAATATATAATAAGAACCCACTTTATAAAAATAGAGATTAAATTCCATTTTATGCAAATAATGGAATTAAATATTCCATTTATTCTTAAATCCTCCAAAATCAATTTCTAAATTTTTCCATCATCAAATATCATTAAAATATAATAATTAAAATTATTTTTGGCCTTAAAACTCATTTTAAATATTTTGCTCTTGATCGGAGCTTAATCGGCAAACGCCGACGTCACAAAAACGTAGATTTTGATATTCTCAATTTTCTGAAATCAAAACTTATTGAGCATGTATCTATCCTATTTTTGAACCATGGTTTTCGAAAATTCTCATGTGTGTGCAAGTGTGTGAGACGTGAGTTGAGAGGAAGAAATGAAGAAGATCATGTTTTGAAAGTATATGTTATGTAATAATTTAGTAAGGGTAAAATAGTAATTTCACATTATCAATTAATTTTTCTTTTATTTTTCCAAAACAAAATGGTGCCAACACACCATATTCTAGAGATTTCTATAAAATAATCTCCATAAATTTATCCTTAATTTTCGGATTTAATAATATCAATAATAATAAATATATATTTTCATGTAATTTTCCAAAATATGCTAGAAAAATCCATAATTAATTCCCAAAAATTCCAATATTGAATTTTATTTTCTTAACACCTTAAACTCATCACTTTCATCAATATAAATTTCCAAAATTATAAAATATATAATAAGAACTCACTTTATAAAAATAGAGATTAAATTCCATTTTATGCAAATAATGGAATTAAATATTCCATTTATTCTTAAATCCTTCAAAATCACTTTCTAAATTTTTCCATCATCAAATATCATTAAAATATAATAATTAAAATTATTTTGGCCTTAAAACCCATTTTAAATATTTTGCTCTTAATCGAGCTTAATCGGCAAACGCCGACGTCACAAAAACGTAGATTTTGAAATTCTCAATTTTCTGAAATCAAAACTTATTGAGCATGTATCTATCATCTTAAGACCCTTGGAATCTAGGTCTTCTTATCCTAAATAAGATCTGAGAATCTTATCTCGATTCTCGCCGATTTTATCGTCTCAACTAGAAGCTTAACACAAAGCTTCTAACTTAAACAAATCCTTTCATAAGGATGCAATGCCCTTCTTATTAAGCTCTTAATCACGAGCTAATCTATGTTACAGAAATACGGGGTATTACAGATTAGCAGAAAGGAAACATCGGCACATCGTTGAAATGGGCTTATCCCTTTTGTTTAAATCTGGTCTTCCACTAAAATACTGGGACGACGCTTTCTCCACTTCCACATATCTCATAAACAGACTTCCAACCAAAATCATAAATTTTCTTTCCCCTCTCGAAACACTGTTTGGACAGAAACCTGTATACTCATCTCTTCGTACTTTTGGTCGCTGTGTTACCCTTTCATGCGACCATATAATCACCATAAACTTGAGCCTCGATCTGCCTCCGATACTTTCCTTGTTTATAGCCTTCATCATAAAGGATATAAGGTTCTCTTATCCTCTGGTAAAATTATAGTTACTAGAGATATCCTTTTTGATGAATCCATTTTCCCTCACCTTCCCCTCCCTCCGCCTCTCCGACTTGTCTCGAACCACCTATAGTTTCTCGTGTTCCTTCTCCAATCCTCTCTCCTACACCTCATCCCTTACCATCTTCTACACAATCCTCACCTTCTTTTCCACTAAGCTCGACTCCTTCTTCAGCTTCCAATTCTCCTTCTCTCGGTTCTCCTATTTCTCCCAGCTCTTTTTCGTCTCCTATACATACTCAGCTCTCCCCTTCTACTCTTCCCGATTTCTCTCCTAGTGAGAGACACATTAACACCATGTCCTCTCCTACCCCGGCTGCATCTCCTCACAATGCTCATCCTATGATCACTAGAGGAAAAGCGGGGATTTTCAAACCCAAAATTTTCTCCTCTACACATGATATTGATAGATTTATTGATCATGAACCTTCACATGTGTCTGAAGCTTTATCTAGTCCTCACTGGTGTGCGCCTATGATTGGTGATCTGCGAGCTCTTTTCAAAAATCACACTTGGTCTCTTACTCCTACACCAGCCGACAAGCACTCAATTGGATGCAAGTGGGTTTTTAAAATAAAACGCCATGCAGATGGATGTATTGCGCGTTATAAGGATCGTCTAGTTGCTCAAGGTTATATTCAAGAACCTGGTTTCGACTTTAATGAAACTTTCAGTCATGTGGTGAAGCCCACTACAATACGGGCCATGTTGTCCCTCGCTATTCAACAGAATTGGGGTGTGACTCATCTTGATGTTGACAATGCCTTCCTTAATGGTGTTCTTGATGAGACGATATATATGAAACAACCTCCTGGTTTTGAGGTTGGGGGTTCGACTCCATTGGTCTGCAAGTTTAACAAAGCTATTTCTGGTTTGAAACAAGCTTCACGATCGTGGTTTATTACCTTCCCTACTGTTCTTCTCAAATTGGGCTTCCTTTAATCCAAGGCTGGCCATTCTCTCTTCTTCAAGAAAACTGCACATGCTACTATCTATTTACTGGTGTATGTCGACGATATCCTCGTCACAGGGTCTTCCACTTTGGACATTCAATCCATTATTAACAGTTTTGTGAAATCTTTCTCCCTCAAGAATTTGGGTTTGGTTCACCATTTTCTTGGTATTGAGATGCTCAAACTTCTCATGGCTTACATCTTTACCAAAAGAAATATGCCACGAATCTTCTCACTAAAACTCGCATGCAGGATGCCAAACCTTGTTCTACTCCTATGGTTGCTAATAATCTTCTATCTAAGTTCCAAGGCAGTCCTCTATCTAATCCTCGAGAATATTGAAGTATTGTTGGAGGTCTGCAATACCTCACAATAACACGACCTGATCTCTCATTCTCTGTGAATAAGGTTAGTCAGTTCATGTCCAATCCCCTTGAACCCCATTGGCGTGCTGTTAAGAGAATACTGTGATACGTTGTTGGGACTCTTGATCATGGTCTTCACTTAATCAGAACTGGTAATTCTCATATTATAGGGTTTTTTGATTCCGATTGGGCATCGAACATTGATGATCGAAGGTCGACTTCTGGTATGTGTGTCTTTTTTGGTGGTAACTTAATTTCTTGGGCAGCTAAAAAGCAACATGTTGTTTCTAGATCCAGTACAGAGGCTGAATATAGAAGCTTAGCAAATGCCGCAGCAGAAATTTGATGGCTCGTTTCTTTATTTCAAGAACTCTCAATCGGTATTTCTAAAGTTCCTACTATTTGGGTTGATAACTCCAGTACTATCTCTTTGGCCTCCAATCCGATCCTTCATGCTCGTACTAAACATGTAGAGCTTGATATTCATTTTGTCCGTGAGATGATCTCTAGTAATGCTCTTCATATGCAGCACGTCCCATCCATCGAGCAAATTGCTGACATCTTGACCAAACCCTTAAACCTTCAATTCTTCACTCGTCTCAAGGACAAGTTTCCCATTGTCTCTCGGAACTCGCTCGAATTGAGGGGGCATGTTAGAATCATTGATGACCATGCACCACGTGGAATGCTTCGTCAGCATGAAGATAAATATGTTGGAGCCTCACAGTCAGCTCAACGTGAAGAGCATTTGGACAAGAATGATCTAGATCATAATACAAGTTTTGATTGTTCATTGTAGCCGTACTCTTGCTTTAGCATATTGAATATTCTCTAGTGTCTAGGGTTAATGCAGTTGTATTGCTATATATAGTATATTTTCCTTATGAGCCGCAATGTAACTAAAACTATTCTGATATGAAAGAATACATTTTCATTCAATGCATTTTGTTTCTTTGTTAGCTTTTCTTTCAGAGTGGAGATGTGAGAAAGATTACTGCTGCTGGAAGAAATTCCAATATGTGATCGAAACTTGATTGTGCACACGCGGTAATGGGTGTAGTTGTGGATCCACCGCAAAGATAAAAATTAAAAATTTAGATTACTTCACAACAGTTTACATCCATCATAGAGAATGACATAATTGCACCATTTATTTGAGGATTTCTACATTTCTGCATCATAATTTATATTAGGGATCTCTTTGTGAAATTTATGAACATTAAGATCATTTTTACAACTCATCCCAAAAGAAATGACTCTTCCTTTGTGCGTGGATAGAGAGAGAGAGAGAGAGAGAGAGAGAGAGAGAGTGTGTGTGTTTGTGTTTTTTTAATAAGAATTTATTCTCTTTTCTTTTCTTTTATTTAAATTTTTTGAATAATTTGATTAATGATAAAATCTTTGATATATATAAATATAAATATTGGTTCATGTACATACAATCCTTAACATATATAAATGAGAATCCAAATCTAATAATTATTTTTAAGTGTGTATCTGAACTTCGATATCTAGATTTACTCTTTTACCCGTAAACAAAACTTAATCCCGATTAGTGTATTGACTGTGTTATCGATCTATGAACGTAAGAGTTAATCTCTCGAACCACGTTAAAATTTATGTTCTTTACTTTCAATACCGTTTTACATTGCGTATTATTGAACTGAGCATCATCAACACTCGCAGCACAATATACTATTTTGAAACACTCCACCAGTATCAGTTTGATACTGAAGAGAAAACATGAAAACTAAATAATCAATATTTGACTAAGTATTTTTATGAGTATCGATTTTTAGTAAAGGCAAAACGTAACCACCATATTCCGCAAGCACATTAGTTATCATTTCAACTGACCAGCTGCATCAACAATCAATAGGATTGCTAACTGATATCACTCAGTACAAGACTCTCCGTACTTGAATCGATCGGCGGGGATGATACCATCTTGAATCGATTTCGATTAATCGATATCTACTACTCGATGAGGTCCACTCTTGTTAAACGACAAAGTTTTAATTTACCTTAACTACTGTATTATCTTCCATTTCTCCCCCCATACTCCAGTACGACCCTCAAGGGAAACTAACTACAACAGGTTGACGTCACTCACCACCTTTGCAGTAGACAACTATGAGATCTGAAAGTTTAAACTCAAGAGCTACCTCACTGTACAATACTACCGCATGTGGGAAATCATTATTAACGGGCCAATCATTATAAGAGAGAAGATTACAAAAGTTGGCATCGAAGCTGGTAAAGACCCGGCCTACGAGTTCAAGCCAAATGATCGAGCTGACTTCACCAGCTTTGACTATTGATCAACAACTTTGACTTCCAATTGCCAGCTTTGACTTCTGGTAGTCAGCTTTGACTTCCCAGAATAGGCAGTCAGCTGCGGGTATGACAGTTAGTCATATACTGACTCATTTGCTTCCAGTAGTGCCGAGTCTTCAATCTTCAGTCTTCGAATTCACTCCAGTAGCTCCGTTCACCAGACATTGCTATAATCCAGTCTTCAGTATGTGATTCATTAGTTGAGCTTCTATCAGTTGCGTTGGTACTGATACTCCTATCAGTATAGCTGACTTCAATACTGCTTGAACTCCTTCGATCTTGGGGCATGTCCAAGCTAGTAGTTCTTCTGCTGAAACTTGTAACGAAAATGTCTAACTCCAATAACAAGTGAGCAGCATTAGTTACATCGGTGGTGTAATCATCAAAAGTTTTGAGATCTAATTAAAACACATAGTTAAGATAGAATTATTCCTAACACTTCATTGTGGCTCACTCGTAATGATAAAGTTTGTGAAGAAGTTCATTTGGGATGGTTCAATGATAAAGTGAGTTCATGTGATCAATAAGGTCACATGTTTGAATCCCACTAACACATCTATGGGTCTGAACCTATGATCACACTTGATTTTTTAAGTGTGATTCACATGTTCTATGTTGTTTGCAGGCTATTGCACAGAAGCTTAGAATTTATCAGTGCACATCGAAAATAACGACTACGAGTTCCCAATGAGGAAAAATAAAGCTTGTGAAGAAAGCCGATTGAGCTAGAGTTTCGAAGACAATTGTTTATCAAATATTGTTCGTTCTCTTTTTAGGCCACTATGTGCTTCACTACTTTCCTTGGTGGTTTTATGGTCTATTGTTATTTTGACCAAGAGGCCAAGTTTGTTCAGCCTCAATACTTACTCTAGTTTTACTAGTTTTTGCAAAATAAAAATAAAAATGTCTTAATAACTCAAGGGATTTGGCTATTTACGATTTTTGGGTGAGGTTTTGCCCAAGTGGGGGATTCATTCACAAGGTTTTAATGAGGCCGTTGAGAGTTTCCACTTTTAAGTTTTGGTGGGTATCATCTCTCTGCTCTTTGAGCTATTTTCCTTGGGGTATGCAATGATGGTATCTAGGGGTGTGCATCAATCGAATCGAACCTATAATTTTTGATCGGTTCGGTTCGGTTCGGTTCGGTTCAAAATTTTGATTAAAATCTATTTTCGGTTTTATATTTTAGGTTCGGTCGGTAACCGAACCGCACCGAATTATTACTTTTATATATTTATATATTTTATATAATAATTAATTAATATTTTAATTAAATAATTATGATAAAAATATGTTTATTTAGAAAAAATATATAATATATGTTTCGGTTGCTTTTTCGGTCCGATCGAAACCGATGGTTTTCGATCGGTCTGAAATTATAAGTCGGTTCGGTTCAAAAAATATGTTCGGTTCGTTTTAGGTTTGAAGAATTTCGGTCGATCGATCGGTACACCCCTAATGATATCTTGTACTTTGTACTTAGTTTTATTTTTATTTTTTATGTTACTTATTTAGCCACACAAAGAACTACTGTAATTTCATCGAAATTAAGTTTCATAATATGTTATTAATTTTGTAGAAATATATTTATAAAACCATAGATGGTACTTGTAGTAAATATATTTTTATCAAGTATCAACCCTCCTTTTAAAAAAAGAGAGAATCAACCGAACTAATTATATTATACCTCATGCAATCTAGGTTGAACTTTTCCTGTACAAATAAAGAAGTCTCGATTTCGATTTTCACTGCTTCTCTTCCTCTCTCCCAACTGAAAAGAAAGAAAGAAGAGAACTACTTAAATATAGCGAATTGAGGGCCAGATGTGTAGTGATCTGTTTTATGTTGGACAATGACTTCTCTAGCTGAATTTTGCTTTAAAAGGGATGGTTTAAAGTTCAAACTATACATTTTTAAGGTTACAGTTTTTAAAAATTAAAATATACAAAGAATAAATTTTTGTTAAAAAAAACAAAGAATATATTCAAGTTTTATCCCTAAAACTATTGAATGAATGTCTTATAAAGAATGTATTGAATGTGTAATTACATGTCATCCGATATTATTTTATGAGAACAAATGGACAATTAAAAACAATTTCACTATTCCTTTAAGATATTCAAATATTGCGACCTCTTTGTATAAAAAATAGGTTTATGAATTAATCTTCAGCGCTCAATTTCCCTTAATAAAAAAATGAGGGGCACTCACGGACGCACTGCCTCATGGTACATGCGGATCTTTCCGGCCCATAGACCCGCTCCAGACGGATCCGCTCCATAGACCCGAATGCATAAAAAATGATTCTTCAGAAATCCTTCGCTCTGTACGTTCTCTCTCTTGCTTTCTACTGGCCATTCTCTTGCTTTCTACTTGCCATTCTCCAGAAATCCTTCGCCACGAAAAATTCATGTCTAATTCACACGAATTCTGCACCGACACTGAAGATACCACTGAAGATACCAATGCATGCCACTCAGATGAAAAAAGTGCCTGGAATGTGAGATTTTTTATTTTCCTGATTTTGGGTTCGATAATAAAGTTGTGATTCTACTGCTGCATACGATTTACGATTATGAGTTGTTGATTTTTGTGTTGGATGGTTGGAATTCAATAGAATTATTTGATGTTAATTGACGTTTTGGTGTCTAGGTTTTACACAGAATTGGGGATTGAACACTGGTTTCTGATGTGATTTTGTACTTATTATGAATTAAGGTTGTGTCTAGCTAGTTTTTTTAATCAATTTATTCAAGGAAGATCCGTCCGCCGACAAAGGAGAGGCAGCGTGGAAGGCGCGTGCGACTGGCGGCGTAGCACTGGAGGCAGTCGTTGGTTGAGAGACCGTTGTGGCACTGCGCCAGGGTGTATATCAATGTGTTAGTCGAGTTCACGGCGTAGTTTACCCAGTCGTCTCCCGTGACGCTCTGCGAAAGGACCTTCATGCGCTGACGAAGAGCGGGATGTAGGCGGCACTGGCGTTCGCCGGCGATTGCACCAGGCCGCAGAAGAGGCCGGTTTCTTGATTATTTCACACACAAACACCTATCACCACGTGTCTAATTAGACTGTTTCTTGATTCCCACTAAATAATCAAATGACTGTATTAGAACTTAGAAGAACAAAAGGCTCTGAGTTCAGCACAAACAAAGGTGCTCGACAAGCTTGGAGAGGCTGAAAACAAGGCTGTGTCGCTTAAGAAACAGGCTGTAAGTTGGGGAACATCTGTGAAGAGATTGCAAGTGTTGATGAGATATTCAAGCTGCAGAAGGGGGCATGTAAGTATGGTTCGTGTTTTGTGCTACAACTAGTCTTGTTGAAATAAGTAGATTGAAATGGACATGGACAGGAAAGAGCCAAGATTGAAATGGACATAGACATGGTTCATCAATGTGGAATTCATATCAATGAGAGCACATGGGAGAGCATCACAGACAAATTCAATCTCGATTTCAACAGCCTCTTCCACAATAAGATGGACCCTTTCCCAACTCAGTTGCTTCCGGAGTAAAATGCAGAATCGAAAATAAAGGGATCGACTGCCTCGTTCTCATAGCCACTATCCGTGCAGGTTGGGGCATGAAAGGATGACGTACCTATATAGGAGGCAGGCGAAGTCACAGTGCAAACCCTTGTCTCTAGAAATGAATTCGTTAGAGAACGTCAAGCCAGACATCAATCCCATTTTCTTAAGCCAAAAAATCGAGCAGAGAATTATCAGAAGGTGAAAACTATGGATGAAAAACGGGGCTGGGTGGGGCTCTACCTTCCAGCTTATGAGTTATTATGGTTTTGTATCTTGATACTCTCAGCTTAAGCAGCTACATTATTATTTATTAATGCTAAGACAATGACTTGAATAGTCCAAAATAGTATGTTAGATTGAACATATAGGAGAATATTAAATATTGCATGCTGAAAGCGTTATGTTGATCATTCATGACAAATAGTTTGGAGGGTCTTTCTACTCCAATTTTCGCAAGATTATGTGGGGGTCGTTCCCACCTAGTTCTAGGAGCTCTTGCCCTTCCCTTTTTTGGCTAATGAATTATATATGTTTTGATGATGGCTGCATCTTTTTCTTACAGAAGTAGGTATAAAGATCCCTAGAATTAGAATCAGAAGCGTTATATTGATTTGTATTTAAGTGATAATGAATCAGATCCCTAGCGTCATTCCAGAGTATAGAAGTTAGAAATAGTATTTTGCAAAAGACAAAATAATAAGAGGTGGACTGGACATAGTGAAATGAGGGAAATAACAGTGACATAGTTGAAGGTATAGTGAAATGAGTGAAACTCACTATTTCCATGGTTTTTGTAGTGAATCTAATTATGGTAGCTAATTAGCCAGTCATACATTAGCTCATGATGTGGCGTTGTGTGAATGGTCAGTAAGCATACCTACATTGTCATGTTGGTACCCTTGTATTTGAGAGCCGATTCGCTCCAAAGCTGAACTCCAGCTCTGGGGATTCACAGCCTTCATTTTGAACTAGAATCTACTATTTGTTCTCTTCTTACATTCAAATTTGAGGAAAGCCCTTTTTTTATGTGTCTTAGGTGATCGAACCTCTCGTCTATACCTGGTTGAGAGATGAGGTTCTCAAAGATCAATTAGCATTGATCTTTAAGGGTGAAATTTGGTGCTGATGGTTTGTATGAAGTAGTGCAACATATTACAGAACACAATCACACACTTTGTAGAAGAGGATTGAGTTACTTACTTCGTTCTCAAAGATCAATTAGCATTGAGAAGGCTAATGTTATTGAGAATATGATCTCTTCTGGAATGAGAGCAACTTATTCATTTAGATACATGGCACACGAAGCAGGGGGTGAACATATCATTGGTCATACAAAAAAAGATCACTTGAATTTTGTAAATAGGTTGAAAATTGATGCCATAGAAGGAGGAGATGCACAGACACTTATTGATAATTTAAGCCAGCATGGTATTGAAGATCAAGAGTTCTTTTTTAGAGTGAATCTAGATGATGAAGGTAGATTGTGCAATGATTTTTGGAGAGATTCGATGATGAAAGAAGATTATATGATATATGGGGATGTTGTTGTCTTTGACACAACATATAGAACTAATAAGTATAATTTGATTTGTGCACCATTTTTTGGGATAAATAATCATTGGAAAAATGTTATGTTTGGTTGTGCATTCATCTCAAATGAGAAGACATGATCATTTGAATGGTTATTTGATGTTTTCAAGAAATCTATGGAGGATCGAAGTCCCGTGTCATTGTTAACTGATCAAGATAAAGCAATTTCGAATGCAATCGAAAAGGTTTTTCCTATGACCAGACATAGGTTATGCATATGGCATTTGTACCAAAATGCACAAAGTCATTTGGGAAGTTTGAAATCTGATAAGAACTTCAATGATGCATTTCAGAAATGTTTAACAAGATGTGCAAATGGAAAAGAGTTTGAAAATTGTTGGAAAATCCTGATTTCAAGGTATCAAATAGAAGACAAACCTTGGTTTAAAAGGTTGTATGATTTAAGGGAGAAGTGGTGCAATGCTTACAACAAAGAATTATTTTCTGCTGGGATTCTATCATCACAAAGAAGCGAAAGCACAAATAGTGCACTAAGCTTCAATGCAAAGAAGACAACCAGCTTGAATGATTTTTATAAAATATTTAAGAAAACAGTTGAACGTTGGAGAAGCAAAGCAAATGATGAATTCCAATGCTCAAGAGGAAACCCCACCTCGTTGTTCAAATTGAAGGGAATTCTCAGTCATGCTTCTGAGGTATACACACTGTCACTTTTTAAAGATTTTGAAAGAGAATTCATGGAGTCCATTTTCATCTCATTTACCTCTTTATACGAAGAGCATGACATCAAGTTATATAGTGTCAATCATGTTGATGGGATATCATATTTTGTGGTCAGTTTTTATGCAAAGGACGCTTTAGTAACTTGATCATGCAAGAGATTTGAGGAATGTGGGATGCTATGTTGTCATTGCTTGAGGATTTTGCATATTCATTCAATAGATAAAATACTAGAATGCTACATTAAGAAAAGATGGACAAAATTTGTGAAACAAGGTTTGTGGGATAAATATTAAATTGAATCTGGGAAGAGTAAAACTTATTCTTCTTGGAGAAATCAAATGATGAGAAGGTACTACAATCTTGTTTTAAGAGCCCAAGAAAATGATGAGGATAGAACAATCATTGAAGATGGATTGAATAGTGTGACATTTGTTCTTGAAGCATCAATGAGTACAAGGCAAAAAAAGAATGTAATGGAGAATGAAGAGGCTTCAATGTCATCAAGTAATGTTGTGTTGGATCCTGTACGTTCAATCACCAAAGGACAGAAATGGAGAATTCAAGGACATCTTCAGAAAAGTAATAAGAATAAGAAGACCATTGATGCATCAAATTCAAACCAAATGAAAGAGTTTGGTTCCAAGACTCCAAATCCAAAATTATTTTAGAAGATTTCACTGATTTGGGGGTGACTAGAATATTTCATGGGTAATTTTCTCAACTTGTTAATTATAATTCATATTATGATTTTCTATTTAAGTTCTACTATATAGTTTTGAAAGTATTGGTCCATGTGCTTGCATGTCATTAATAGAAAAAGGAGGCTTGTTGTTTTACCACAAAATATTATTAGGATACATTGAACCTAGAATAAGTTATGTCAGTCTCAGTTAACACAATATATTTGAGAGTAGTTACAACTTACATCTTTCGGTACCGTGCACCAAATGAATTTATATGACTCGATGTCACACAGAAGTACCTAGCATGTAGCATTCGGTGGTGACGTGAAGTTGAACAAAAGCGAAGAATCAACATTGAAGAAAAACTAGTTAAATTCAACATGACCAACTCCAAATGGGAGCAAAATACAAGCAGCTACATTCATTAGTCGCTAAATCGAAACTACCAACTTACAAAGAAATCACACTCACACACGCACATATATATATATATATACATATGTATATATATATATGTATATATATATATATACAAACATATGTTTATGCTAAAAGCTTTAGTTTACCACTAAGAGAGAGAGAGAGAGAGAGATGTTTTGAATCAATCAGCCTTTTTAGCTGATTTGGGCGATGCGTTCAACTTAGCCGAAGCCTTATCATGAGCTATCTTGGCTTGCTTCTTGTCTCTCTCTCTAAAATACCTCTCAAACGCCCGCAAAAAAAACCGTGGAATCATAAAGCAAAACAAATTCACTGAGAAATGAATTAGGGCTACCTGGTATAGAATCGTGAAAGGGAGATATCCTTTCGGGAGTCAAAATCATCAAATTAGGAAAATCTGCTTCCAAGGGGTACGGTCGGTGTTCAATCGAAAACAAAATTTGGCGGTATGGAGGCCGGAAAAACTGTAAGACATACCGAGAGAAGGAAGAAGAAAGAAGAAATAGAAGAAAAAATTAAAACGCAAAGAAAGAGAAGAAAAATGAAGAAAACACTATTTATATGGTGGATCCAGATCGGGTTACGGGTCGGGTTGGGTTCCGCACGCATGAGGCCGAGCGTACCAGAGTTTTTGTAAAAAAATAAATAAAGATCGATATTAGTCGAAACCATCCTTTTTAAAAAACTTTATGAAGAGAAAAATCACGTTGCCGGTTATTCTATCAAAAACATTTAATTAAAATGATATTTCTGAATATTTGTGGTTTGTTGAGTTGGTAAAAACCTAATGATTATTATGCCAGCCAATATTTAAAGAAAGTTAGATGAATGTTGGCCACAGAATGTTGAGCCAGTTCATAGGATTCTCAGTGGATTATAACTCAAATAACTTAATATTTCGTAGTTGAAAATATTGAATTGCAATATTTTTTAAAATATCATCAGTGTTGGGTATGTTCTAATGTATTAACTAAAATTGATAATATTTTAAAATTCTCATCAAAATTAAAGACACAAACTGTACTTATCACAAAATATTTTAGTTTGTCCAAGGATAGTTTGTGGTATTTTGGATATTTTTCAATAAATTTAGAAGCAATAATATTATATATTTTTAAATTAATAATAATAATAGTAATAATTGATAAATTTAGAAGCAATAATATTATATATTTTAAAATTAATAATAATAATAATAATAATAATAATAATAATAATATTATTATTATTATTATTATTATTATTATTATTATTATTATTATTATTGAGAGCCTTTATCCTACTTTCTTTGAGTCCAACTTTCATTTTTTTATTCTAACTTTTTAAAGTTTAAATTTTTGTATTATAGTTTGATTTGTAACTAGTAATTATGATTGATCATATTCAATGATATACAATTGTTTTTTAGTATTTAATTTCATTTTAAAATAAAAATTAATTTATTATTCGCAACTAGAATATATTATTTTTTGAAACCTTAAGTCCAATAAATATCCAATTAAGAATTTTTATATTATAATAATTTTGTTCTTATTAAATTTAGTAGTAATAGTCGTAACATATGATGCAATCGCTTATTCTTTTTTTTTTTTTTTTTTTGATATCATGAAATCATATTCTCGCTATCTTGGGTCTTGTGACTGAGTAAATCTCACGTTCCTATGCAATAACCTACAAACCACATGTAATGTGTGCCACATTTGAAAAATCGGGTGTGCGCCAAACCCATAAACGTTTGATGAGATCGATACGTGTGATCTCCGGTACCATCGAACCCATGAACATTCTTGGAAGCAATAATAAGTGATTGATATCCAAATATATTGGCGGTAGTAGGGACCACACGCCTTGAGGTGTCACAAAAGTAACATTCCCTGACGCATCAAAGACGGTTTTATCCCTCTTTATCTAATATTTATCTGTTTGAATTTTGATTATATATTACACTACATACTAGGTTTATTCTCCACTTCTTATTTTTTACTTATGATGCAAACTTCAAGGCAAGGCTTGTCGCCGTCACAAGAGCACACATATGCATATACATATCGTACTAATAAGATTTAAACTTCGATTTACATTCTTATTTTATGATTTATCACAATTATGTACTCCCTCAGTCCCATTTAAAATATCTCACTTTTCTTTTTAGGTTATCTCATTATAAATGTCTCATCCAATTTTAGGAAATAATTATCCCAAAGTATGGAACCTACCTACTTTTTAATATTTTAATTACTTTATATATTTTTCCTAAATACTCATGTCCAAAAGAAAAGGGACACTTTAAGCGGGACGAAGAGAGTATCATTTTGTAACTTTTATAAAGTGAGCTATGGCGGTTCTTAACTTTTTGTTAATTGAGTTGCAATTTATATCACAATTCTTTTTAGAAATATTTCACTTTCTAATTTGGGATTTTCCTTCATGGTTATGTTGTCATTTTCTATTCTAATTCATAAATCTAAGCTCAAACGATGATAAGTTCTTTATAATGATTAAATAACCTAACGAGGCATAACTCAATAGTGATGCGATGATAAAACTAACTTTGTTTCAAACTACTTAATATTCTTCTTCATTTTGTTAATCAAATTTTTCGTGTAAATGATTTCAATTCATTATATTAACATGGTGGGCATTGCCTACACGAATTAATTTTTTAATTCGTGCAATCTTTTATTTTGAGAAAATTTCGGTTAAAACTAGAAATGTGAAGTCAATCATTCTAAAAAAAATTATGGGTTAGTAAGTTGATTTAATTCGGTGGAGTACAAAGTAGTCGAGTTTCATTACTCAACTTAGATGTGTTTACTTTTGGTGGTTAAATAAAATTAATTCAACCTAATTTAATGTTAACTTTTAACCATTAATATTTGAGGATATTTCGGAATTTGGAATTATCTTTCAAATTATGGGATCACCTTTCAAATTATTCTTTATTATTTTTAATGCAATCAATATAGGTGAAATTTGAATAATTTTCCAAATAAAGAGAGAGTTATTTATCCCAATTTTAATTTTCAACTAATCCCTTATTACAAATAAATAATTGATAAACAAAAATTATCTTATCATATATTTAAATCATAAAATATTCAATCATTCAAAATGCTAATCATAAAAAATAACATTCTCTTATAACACAAATGTTAGAATAGGAGCAATTGATGATTTGATGTTGGGATGGATTTTGACATTTTGTAGTACAGATATTTCACAAGCTAATGGGCAATTATCAGATTATATCCTAAACTATTTGACTTGTTATAGAAATATCCTAAACTTTCAATAATATCAATAAAAAATTCGAACTATTAACATTGTACAAAATATATCTTCCTTAATATTTTTTATTAACGAGATCTTGATGAGATTTTCACGTGGCAAAAATGAGCTCATCTTTTAGTAGGTTAATGAGTATTATTAAAAGTGAGTTTTATGTTGAGCATACCATAATGTTATTTGATAAGACTTGATAAATGACTATTGATAAAAAAAGATGTAGAATTTTAAGCAAAAACATTCATGAAGACTTTTAAGGATTGCGACAGAATTTTGTAGACACAACACAACACAATATAACTAGTGAAACTTACATTGTACAATCCTTCATTTGTATTTTTTATTGTAAAAATAATACTGATTCTAATTCTAATTTCATCAAAGCTAATATTTTCTCTGATAAAATGAGCCATGGAGTACTTTATTTACCACTAGAAATGATGCTATCAAATAACTAACGAGTCCAAAATAATATCTCATATTTAGTAAATTTTTTAAAAGATATTATCAACTATATACTTATGAGACTCTATAATGACTATTCACAAAGTTTTGAATAAGTAAGCAAAAATCATCTAAATCCTACATTAATAAAATGGATGCAACTAAAAGACATAAATTTAATATTCAGTCAGATATCAACCTTAACTACTTAAATAAGAGATATCATATACAATCAGATGTTAATCAACAATTGCAAAAAAAAAAAAAAACATCAGGATGTGTTCATGTTTACTGTCATCCCATCAATTTTGTCATGTAATGGTCATCAAGTAATAATCAAAATAAAATAAATACTAAATATACATGTGTTTACAAAAAAGATGACTAAATAGAACCGTCATAAACTTTTAAAAATGATTTTGGTGGAAACAACATCGTTTTGCCACTTGGTAATCTCAATCAATATTATATCAATAAAAACGTTAGTACACACATTTTTGATACAATGCTAATAGTTTGAGTTTTTTATTGATATTTTTGAAAGTTCAAAATATTTTGGGACAAATCAAATAATTTAGGATTTAATCCAATTATTACCCGACACCGATACTATTTTTTTCTAGTTTATTTGGATATGAATAAGGTAAATACATTTTAATGAACGTTTAAAGAATTTTCCCTTTATTTATGATATTACAATCCATATTCTACTAATTAATCACAAAATCTGAATAAATTAAGATGTTGTCAATTGTCAAAGTGTCGCTATGAAGATTTATACAAGTACGCAAGAAATCAAACCAAAATCCACCAAATGAAAGCAAAAAATTAAGAGCGAAATACAAGTAAAGAAAAGAGTAAACTCCTCTCTCTCTCTCTCTCTCTCTCTCTCTCCCCTTCCTCATGTGTGATGTAAATTCTACAACAAACTCTCATCTACTCTCTCATTCTCTTCTGCTTCCTTTACCTTTTCCTCTTCCCCTTTTCGCATTCCTCCCAAATCCGAACTACTAATAAGTTCAATTCTCTAATTCCGAGAGCAGTCAATTTGCGTTCAATTCGTTTCTGACGTTAAATAATAGTTTTGGTAAATGCGGAATGGTGGTACAGCAAATATGGTTGTTGAATTTCCCGACGCCGACATCGAGAAGCAGCAGAGCGGCGGGGCGGAGGAAGGCGGTGTCGTACCGGAAAATGCAGCCGTAGGTCAATCTCAGGACTTGACTGAGAAAGTAATTGACGTGGTGGTCGTGGACTGCGCCATCAAAGGTGAATCACTGCCCGAGAGAGATGCGAATACACATGAAGAGTGCAGGTATATCTCCTTCCGCTCTAGTATTACGTTTTTTATTATTCCTTGTTAGCTGAAATTTCGGTTTGAATTACTGGAATGGGTATAGTAGTCGGTAGACTTGGTCAGTCTGATATGAGATTGCTAAATTCGACTAAATGCATAAATAAGAAATAAGGAATGTGTGTATCTGTGCTTCAAACTACCTGCTTGATTAAACGACAAGTTTTATTTTGTCATTTTTAGGACATTTTAATAATTTTTAAGCATCCGTTTTATGATAAGTTGAACTGAATAATTCTGAATTCAATATATAATTCTCATTTCTGATCTTTCGGCTGTCTGTGTGCTCCAAGAATAATGGTCTCAAAACCTAGATCAAAGGGCTATCAAGGACCCATTGGAGCAAATGATGGTAACTAAATCCACCGAGTCGCTATGTGGCCTGACAAACTCATTGTAATTATTAATATAAATATAATCGCATACTGTCATGAACTTTTGAAGTCCAGCTCCAGTTTGAGCTTTTTTGAGCCATTATAGAGAAACTTAGATCAATCAAAACATTGGTTACTATTATATTCTTTTCTAAATCCTTCATCAATTCAAATTGTTCCATCCATATACAGCCTAAGCCTAAGGCCATAAGAGTTTGAAGTTAGTATGGTGACATCAACATACAACATAACTCTCTAGCTCAACAGTCCCTGTTATTTTGATTGTTTCGACGTGTTCAACTACTCAAAGTTTGCAAGTGTATATAAATTGGTGGCAGCATCTATAAATAGCACTGTCTTCTAGAGTTGTTTGCAATAGGCAGCACATTTTCAAGCTTATTGTTGGAGTAATTGGACACTTTTGTTATTTGTGGGTATGAATGCTGCGATCATTGTTGTATATCTGAGAAATCAGTATAAAACATGCATCATTAGCAGCAAACTTAAAAAGTAACTAGAAGTTATAATGAAATTCGATATCGACTGTTAATGATATATAGGAGAAATACTTGGATATATTTGTGATCAATTGTTCTTTACTCTCTGTTGGGGAGACTTCTCAAATTCAGTGGTCCTGTTCACCTGAAGCGGCTTCAAAAACTGAAATGTATAATCTCTATAGATGTCTTATTTATTTCATTTCTTGATTTCTACTTTGTTGAATATATTGAGTAAAAGTAATAATTTGATACTACATAGTTGGAACTTAATTGGAAAATGACAATGACGATCTTTTCAGTTCCAACACCTGAAAAAAAATATAGAGAATATTTCTGTTCCTAGCTATTGGGGCTTGACATAAAGTCTTGATTGGTCATGGTGTCTTTGCTCCAGTCCGAACCCCAGGATTCTCATAAAAAGAAAAAGTTATGTTGAAACAGGGAAGGTCTAGAATTGTTAGTTTGGATTCTTCTATATCTCTTCCTCTACAAAACTTTAAGGAAGATAATAGGTGCATCCATTCGTCAGATTATTGCAATTCATGCATATGCCAAAAAAGAAAATCTTGAAGATTTCAACATCATGTAGCAATGAAAGATTATTCTCATATTTGGCATTTGCCTTTAATGGCTGATTGGGCTATATAGGTTTCAGTTTCGTATCAATCATAAGATTCCAGCCAAGGCAAACGATTAAAAAGAAGAGTCTACCTCTTTATCAATAAAGATGGTGATGAAGTAAAAATAGTACACTTGCACCATGGTCCACATGTACCTTTAGCTGATGTCTTTTTCCCTGTATACCTAGAAACTTGATGAGATAAAATTAGTTTTTACATATCTGATGCACTATTTTTATCTTGCGTATGTCAATGTTTATTTTGGGGTTCGTCATTTATAGTTTTGAGATTGATTAAAGCTGGATTATGCTTTCTCATGACAGAAGCAACTTTATATCTGCTCCCTGTTCAAAGCATCATCTATTTATAGCACTTTTTGGTCACATGTTACCTTAAAGATATTTAATATTTACTTATTTTGATTGAAGAACGCAGAGGAAACATTCTAAATGGATTATACTGATGCTTCCGTTTTACAGGGTATGCCAGGAGGAAAATGAAGAAGCCTTGATCAGTCTTGGATGTCTATGTCGAGGTGGTCTTTCAAAAGCACACCATTCATGTATAGTGAAGTGGTTTAATACACGAGGTTCAAATAAATGTGAGATATGCCAGTTAAGTGTCCAAAATTTTACTGGTGATTTCAGCTTAACCTGTGATGGATGATAATGAGCCTCCACGTTTCTCATGTAGGCAAGTAGCTGCTAACGTAATACCTCCTGATCCTCAGGCAAGTGCCGGTCAAATATAGGTTTAGATGCTTTAGCTTTTGATATGGATTTCTGAAGGATCTATATGTGCTTTCTTTACCTTTGTACTTAGTGTGATTGCTTTCCTGATGCATACTCAAATCTGAACTGCATCACAGTTCAATTGGTTTTATTTGTCATTCTAGGCTATGGGGAAAACCTTGCTATTTGTGAACTTAAAACTAAGTTTTGCTTAGCAAGGCAAAAGAAATTGCGAGTCATTATATGGCTTTCTAGAAGAACATTATGACTGAAGCCGGCATATTTCTATGCTTTTGGTGCTGTTTCTGGAATGATGTTCATTAGCAAAGGATTACGCTTCTTACTTATGATACAATTCGGAGTTGGTAATTAAAATATCTCTGACTTGATTCTTATGCATGACAGACTAGTTACTGGGTTTGGACGGTTGATCCAGCCTTTAGAACTCAAGATCGGCAAAGGGTGAGGAAGCATTCTTTTCTTTGTCTAGCTGTTGCGAGTAGTTTTTACATCTCTTTTTCAGAAAACCACTACTAAATTACTGATTGTTACTTGATAACAGGGGTGTTTTAGTCCTCTTTGGGTAGCATTTTCCATTCTTATTGGTGGTCTTTTGCTGGATGTGCTGATTTCCGTAACCCTTGGTGTTTCTGCCCTCCCAGTTAACATCATCATCGGTAAAACTTCGTCCCGCAATCGGGTTTAACTCTGACCAAAATTAATCTGCATGTTTATAAATTTTGAACTGCGGAATGCAGGAGTGATCGTTGTGCTGGGACTTGGAACAGCTCTTCGACTGGGGCTAGAGTTTTGTCAAGAGTGGAATGTTAGAAGAGTGGTGCAACGGGTAGAAGCAAATGCCACTATTGGGTACCATCCCGCATTGTAAGCCATATACTTTTAATTGCGTGCATATTTTATGAGCGGATGTGTTGTATCTTAAGTTATACAAGATCCAACTTTGATTACTAAGTTAGGCATTATAGGAGGCTGAACGAGAGATCTTTTTATCTTGCTCGCTTCTATTGCTGACTTGCTGTATATATTATTATCATATCGTCCCTGATTTTTGTGAATGCATAGTGATTAGTGAATGTAGTGGTACTGATATTTTCAGTTATCACTAATTTGGACAATTTTCAAAAGTTCAAACTTCTAATATCGAAATCTTAGTTTATTTGGGCCCCGACTGTATATAATGGCATAGATTCCTTTTAGTTCAACATTTAATCGATATTAAATTTTCAAATTGTTTTGGAGCTTTCAATGTTGTCCGCCCCAAGTTGTTAAATTAGGGGGATGTATGCATCTTAACTTCATTATAGCAACATGGACAACCATGAAATTCAATGCTGTGGTACTATTACTAATCTCGTAGTATTTGAATTCAGTATTTTGGTACTATTACTAATCTCGTAGTATTGTTATAAACCTATGAGAAAACTGCCAAATAAATCACTCCACATTAATATTTTAACATTTGTAATTGTGTCCAAAACCAAAATTTTGTCAAAATTGATTATTTTGTTCCAATTATCAGTAGATTTTAAACTACTTCCTTTGATTAAAAATTTGTAGTAGTAGTGTTATTATTTATATAATTACGCATTAGATTTTCAAATTTCCACTACTCATATCACTTGTGAAATGCAATATTATTGCTGGTGTCTAAAGGCTAAACTATTTTGATAATTCTTGTTTGTATTAGACACATATTTTATTTTTTACTCATATATAGATTGATTATATAATAATATATCATTTAACTCTTAATATTCAGTACATAGTTATAGTATGTCTTAGTTGCAACAAATATATATTCTTTTTTGATTGTTAATCAAATTTTCTCTCTCTTATGAAAGGAATTATACATTGTAGATATTCCATTGAAAACAACAAATGAAAACTCATATCAACCATCTTTTTTCTTTCTCGAGAAAAGTTAAGAGTAACTTTAATTGTATCAAAATTATAGAATAGCATTCTCACAAATGAACCGAGTTATAATCTTTTATCACTACCTGTGAAAAATTTGGTACTTATGCTTGCTTATTCAACTAACTAATCAGGTAATCATGACAATTTTTTTGTTATCCTTATTGGCTTCATTTAGTACATTTCCATCATATTTTTAAAAAAGACTTCCTTCCTAGTAAATTTTTCAGAGCTATTTACTGTAATTTCATCGGAACAATAAACATGCTTCTGTTTATTAGAACAAAGTATTAATACATTTTCATTTTTAAAATTCAATATTTTAGTAATGCAGATATCATTTGGTAAGATGTTCATGTAAATAGTATCGAATATTTTGTTATGAGAACACTAATATTTGATATATTTGATATGATGTAAATAAGATATAACGAGTTTGAGTAATTACTGAATACTACTACACGGGTTTGAGAAAGATACAAGTAGTGAAAAAATAAATTAAAATTGATTTCTAAATAGGTGTGACCATTAATCTACAAGTCTACGTGTAATTTTCATATTGTTTTAACCATTTTTAATATTTTCACCATTTCAAACAAATTGTGGTGCTCAATTTTTATACTATTTACTATTAATGTTTTCTTTATAATATTTGGATATTACCATATGGATTTAGATAATTCATTGTTATTATTATAAGTAGTGTTTCATTTTCTACAACCATAAATACAATATAATATGTTTTTCAGTCGAAACTCGATGAGTTACAAGCTAAAGGTAATTAACATTTCCATATTAAGGTAATTTATTGTACATATATTAATTTAATACATTTATTGTAACATACCTCGAGAATTTAAGCGAAAAAAATCACTTGATTGATTCAACTTTAGTATATATATATATATACTAAATTTTACAGATTTAATGTTTTAAGAAAATATAAAATATTCGCCGTGTATCGCACGGAGAGTAAATCTAGTTATAACTCATTTTGCAATTCAACATCACTTTGAAAAGGACAATTAAATTGTCTATAATTTTTTGCAATTGAAACTCAAATTTCAATTCCATGGACCACTAATTCGGATGTCGTTTGGAATTAATGCAATTGACCTTTTCTTTGTCTATGAATTTTGCAGTTGAAAATACCTTTAGAAATCCTAGCTGCCAAACTGCCATCGATGTGGTCCGGGTTTTCCCTTCAAAGTTTATGGCGCACATTGTGGCACTAGCCGTTCTCACCCAAATTTTATACTCCCTCCGTCCCCCTAGGAATATGGGTGAATATGGGGTGCGGGTTTTAATAAAAATTGTTGAGTTATTGTGAGTGGAATAGGGGTCCCACATTAATATAATATTAAATTAGTTAGTGGTGGGCCATAGGTGATAAAATGTGTAAATAAATAGGTTGTTGAGGGTAGAAAAGAGAAATAGTGGTGGGCCATAGGTGGTAAAAGGTGTAATTAAAAAATATTATTGAGAGTAAAGTTAGAAAGATAGTTTCCATAAATAGATAGGAAGGAAATTGAGGGACGTCCCAAAAAGGAAAACTAGGAAGGAATATGGGGGACGGAGGGAGTATGACTTAATAATCAACTGCGGAAAAATATTCCACACCCAAAAAAGCTTTTCATAAGTAGGTTTCCAATCATATGGCAATGGATCCCGGATTCGGTGCAGATCCGTGGATCCAGATTTATTTTTTAGGATCTGAATCCTAAAAAATTTGGATTCGATGGATCTGGATCGGATTTAGATCCTACCCCATATTTTGGATCTAGATCCGGGATTTAGTTTTGAAATCAGAATCGATCGGATCCGCCTGATCCGTTAGTGTATATATATATATATATATATATATATATATATATATATATATATATATATATATTGGAGTTCTGTAGTATCCAATCCCCAAATAGTATGTAGTATCCAATCGAAGACCACACATTTTGAATCGTGGTCACACAACCGACACGTGACAGCCTCCTTTTCTTTCTTTCTTTTTAATTTTATGCAAGGGCGAAATGGGAAGAAATCAAATCGACCTCTCCTCCTCCTTGGTCAACTGACGACACCGAGGAGGCAGCGGCAATGGTAGCGGACGGCCCGGCGACGGCAACAAAGACAAAAACAACAATAATATAAACAAATAACAACAAACAATAGATTTTGAAAGAAAGAAAAGAATAAAAAATTTGAAAACAAAATTGATGGATTTTGAGAAAAAATAGAAGATAAATTTGATAGATGATTGAAGAATCGAGAAATATGGTGGCTATGGCGGTGGTTCATGGCAAATTAAATTTAATCGTGGGAAAGAGGCAGCGGAATTGACATAAAAGGATGAAATAGAGATTTGCCGTCGAAAACTAAAAAAATGCATTGAACAAAACATGAAACTATATTGAACAAAACATGATAATGCATTGAACAAAACATAAAACTGCATTTACCACAAAACACAAACATGCATTGAACAAAGCACATCCATGCATTTAGGGTTGTCTATTGATGCAATTCGGTACCTATCCAGAAAAATCGCACCAAACCCGATTATGCATAAAATGTGCTACCCGACCCCGACCCGATTTTATAAATCGGGTGCCAATCTCGACTTTTTTTATATATAAATCCATATATTTATTCGGGTATTAGAATTAATAATACTTTTGGAATTAATTCACGATAATGAGAACGTGCGAATACGTGATCATATGAAAGCACGAATGCACGAAATGAATTGATTGTGCATTCAAGTAAACGTTAAAGCGAATTGATAGACAAATGCATGAATTGATTTGTTCTTGCATTCATGTAACTATATAAATTGAATCATTACGAATGAGTGCATTTGATATCAAAAATTAAATTCAAGTAAACAAAATACTTTTGGAATTAAATTTAAAATAATATTAAAATAATAAAATTCTTCCTAGATGCACTTTTTGTTTTTGTTATTTTGTATTTATTTATTTATTTATTTTATTTTTATATTTGTATATAAATCTATATATAAAATTATATAAAATATAAATATTTTTAAAAATCGGTATCGGGTAATACCGACTACCGTCGGTATACCCGATACCCAACCTCACCTAAGTAGTCATACAGACCGACCCCACACACCGATTTTGGGTGTCCGAACCCAATATCAGAAATTTGGTTCGGTATCGGTGCCGATGCGAATACCCAAATAGTCACTTACATGCATTGATCAAAATATGTCAATGCATATAATAAAACGTAAAATACTGAGCCAGCGGGCGCGAGCTAACGCCGGACTACTGTGAGCACGGCGCGCTAAGCGTGCTTTCATGTGACTTCCAACCGCATGCATTATTGTATTCAATGCATGCATTTTTGTTCATTTGAATGCATTATTCGATTCAACTAAATGCATAGTTTGTTTTCGCAATCACATAACAATCAAATTACTAATCTACCCTTACTTTTGCGAAAATCGGTGAAATTAAGCTTAAAAGTCCAAGAAATCTCAACCATAGGATCTATGAGATGAGTGGATGAGATTAGTCTTACATCTTATCTCGGGCTCGGTCTTATTTGATTCCTATATATATATATATATATATATATATATATATATATATATATATATATATATATATATATATTATAATTAAATACATAACCCCAACTTAAAACTCTTTAATTTCATTTTTCAAATTATTCTAAAACAAATCTGCTCCCAATTTCATTTCAAATTCTCCCAATTATGTATCGGTCGGCATTCACATGGTCGCACCACTTACACACCGTGATCGAGTAGTTTGTTGTTTCATACCTTATAGTAAATTTGTAGCTAACGTCTTCCAATATAGTGATAATTGTAGAAACTCTAAATAATTGTTATAATATTATTGTTTATTTAGATTATTATGGTGTTAATGTGAATTATAGTTGATTTAGAATTTATTTTAGAAGCGAAAATATATGGATCCAGATCTAGACCCTGGACCTTGCGGATCTTATGGATCTGTATCTAATTTTTTTGGACCCAATGGATCCGGACCGGATCCGGACCCAAGCAAAAAAAATCTGATCTGGATCTGGACCTAGCCAGATCCATTCCTACCTATCGCCATAGAGGCGGAATTATGCGATACAATTGGCATTGCTTCCGTGATGTGAATAACAATTTTCTTCATTTTATTTGATTATATTTTCTATTATTACTCAACCAAAATCAACATAAAATCAACATATATCAAAATATACATATTTTTAAGAACACCAAAGCCTAGAAATTAACTGTAAGGATCGAATTTTATTTTGACAAGAAAAATATAGAATCCGATTATTTGTCGAACTCAACTCGTATATTGAAAATCTCATTAGTTCGCTGCTTTCAATTTTTGATTCGACCAATAAACTACTCCTTACTTGCTAGGTTGATCTTTTCCCTCAACGGATTGGTTAAAACAAGAACCCAAATTACCACGAAACCCACAATCTAAAAAGTTTGCGATTGCTAGAAATAGAGTTAGGTTCTCTAATTACAAAACAATATAGATTGCGTATTTAATTGCTATCTTTTAAAACTAATATTAAAATTACAAAATGAGTTATAGTTTTTAATTTATCTAGCAATTTTCTATAAAATTTTTAATCTAATATTTGAAGTTTCGGACACATCAAATCACGTATTTATTTTTTTTGGTACGGGTAGGTCGGTACGGTATATCAAAAAAATTTCGTCGTACCATATACCGTACCAAAAATTAAAGTATCCAAATTTTCATACCGATACCATACCGAAGATTATAGTATCATAAAATTTAATATCGTTATCGTACTGAAATTCAGTATACTGAAAAATACCGAAATCATCGAAAATTAAAGAAATTACCAAATATTACTGAATTAGCTGCCCTATGATATTCTAGCTACAATATTGCCAACTGAATTCATCACAGTTGATAACAAACAATGCAGAAAAATACTTTTCAAGGATTAACAACAATAATAGATTCCACAAATTTGAAGCAACTCCAAATCAAGTTCACAATCACAATCCATAAACAAGAAGGGCCAAACTAGACGTCGTTGACATACCATAAGGCATTGATGATGTTCGATAGAGGATGGTGGTGCCTAGAAGGCGGCGATGCACTACTATTGTCGCTCGGAAGTGCATGCAATGACAGATCTCGTCATAGAAGATGGTTGATGGTGTCGTTGGCCATTCGACTAGAAGAGAAGAAAACGGTAATTCCTCATCGGAGGCCGTCCACCGAGGAGAGGAATGATAGAAAATTGGGAATCCCCCTACGTAAGAATAACAGAAATAGAGAAAGAAACAAGAAGATCTTAGTAGAAGATAAGAGGTGATGATGGTGGTGGTTTCACGATGGCCTTCGTTGGGAATCGAGGAAGAAAACAGTTGGTATCGCCGGTTTGACGATGACGGCAGGCCGAGATCGAGAGGGGGGAGGTTTGATCGTGTATATGGGTGTGACGAGAGAGAATGAATGATTAAGAGAGGTGGGGAAAAGATGGAAGGGACCGCTGATGGGCACTCGACGGAAGCCTTGTCGGCTCGGTGAAAGGACAGCGGAGACTGAGGTTCCAAGAAGATAGAGAGAGAGAGAGAGAGAGAGAGAGATGTGATCTGTGTGTGTGTGTGTGTGTCGAGAGATATGGATGAGATGAAGAGAGAGAGATAAGGGTTAGGGCAAAGCTATTGTTGGGAAAAATCCTAAGTATTGGAAATACTGAAAATTCCTGAGTATCATGAATTAATCTATATTAACTGTGTATTTTGATTAGATCCCAAAACTCTAATGATTGTCTTGCTTTGAAGAACTAATGCTACTGACTTATTTTCGAGTTAGGTGTCTATGTTCTGAGTTTCAAGATGGAACTACCGTTTAGACGACTCCAAACCGATGGAGTTCAGCGATCTTGAGTCGGTCATCTTGATAGGAGTATCGATGTCGCTTTAACCGAATGATCGCATCTTCAAGGCGGCGGAAGGTCGTCTAATGTCGAAGACTAAAGTACAGCGATGTTGAAGATCGAGCTCACGTAGTGAAGTCGAGCGACGCGAAAGATCAAGCTTGAAAATTGAAAACTCGGTGAGAAGGGCGAGAATGAGTCGGGATATAACTAAGTGTCATATCGGTGCGTGATTGTCTTTCTGAAAGTCAAAGCCGGGAACCGTCAGTCCAAGTGGATGCCGAGTCAGCGATATCCAGTGAAAGCTTCCTATCAATAGTCAGTGACTATTAGTATCTACGTCTAGCCGAATGCATCATCTTGATTCGGGTTGTGGTGACAAAGATAGAGTCGGATCACGATAATAATGAGATGCAACCTTGATTTGCCCAACCTGAAGTCAATGCTGACAAAACATGGAGTCAACTCGACTGAAGAAACACGGAAGGATTTAAGCCTTGAGTGTTTGACTCGCCACGAGTAGCAGCGTATTTGCAGAAGATCCTGACATACTATACCATATTTTCAGAGTTGCAGACATATAGTGTACGATGATGCGATCATTTTTTAGAAGACGTACGAGGATTCTCAATGGAAAGAATTTAGAAGACAAATAGAAAGATTTGAATGGTTGTCCCTCCAACGGCACTATTCTTATTCCTTTCTATATATATTTTCCATAATCCAATCTTTAAAGGTTACCGAAATGTTGCTCAACTGAAATCTCAAGTATTCAAGCTCAAAGCCCAAAGACAATCAAACAACGATTTCGAACAAGGAAGTATTCATTGTATCAATAAAAGTCAAGAACTTAAATATACTTATCGGCTCGAGACTTTAACATATACTTCCTTACTTTTAGGATATTCACCTTGTAAATCTTAAGCCTAGACATCCTGAGTTTATCGTATGTGATAACTCAGATCCCTAGTTGGAAAATCACTCTAGAAAACCCCCCCATAATTGAGTAGTAGTTTGGAAAAATAAGCAATGGAGTGTTAGTTGCTGAAAGTTTGGTTTCTAGCACCTGTAAGCTAGAGGTTAAGTTGACTGCGTCTTGAAAGTAGTTAGTGTTTCGTAGCACCAGCAAGCGTAGGAGGAACGCCAAGTTAGGCGGGATCCTGTAAAGTGACCTCGATATCTGGGTTTACTCTTGTGCAGTAAACAAGACAAATCCAAAGTTAGTGAATTGACTGAGCAATCAGTCCGTGGACGTAGGAGTTGATCTCTTCGAATCACGTAAAACTCTACGTGTTATTTACTTTCAACTCTACTTTAAAATTACATGTTATTGAACTGCCATCAGCAGTACACAGTAGCACATCATTATTTTGAAATCCTATATCAGTATCAGTTTGATACCGAAGAGATATAAACTAAAAACTGACTAATCAATATTCGACTAAGTGTTTAAACCCGAGTCTCAGTTTTCAATAAGACAAATTTAGCAACCATCATATTCCGCACGTGTCACAACCCGACTACTTAACCAAGTAATTAGTTAAGTAATTAGGCCGTGACGTGGGTTAAGAAACAAATCTGACAAATGTGACCTCAACTTTCATCCTGAAGTAATCAAACATTTATGGTTCAAAGAAGTGGAATAGAGTTTGACAAAGGTTGATTTTAGGTTTTCAAATCACAATGAAGAATCGAGTGAAAAAGAACTACGATCGAGGACAATTAATCACAACGGAATAACTAATATCAAGGATGTACATTTTCAAGCATGCTTCGATAACATTGAGAATTTATCGACGCTTTAAAACATGGTTTGACAATGGTTCAATGTCATTATATTGGGTTCAACAAAAACAATTTTGAGCATTCAAGCAAATCCTTGTTCATACAAATATTTTCAATAAATCCATGTTCTCATAAGCAAGTCGATATCATAACAACAATATCGAGATCATAACAACAAAGTAAAGACTATCGTCAAGATTTTGATCACTCAGCGTAACAAAGACACCAAAACAAGTGAAGGCCAAAGGTCAAATGAATAACATCAACAATTTATCAATATCATCATGAATCAAATTACTTAGAGAAGCTCATTTGCATAGCATTCGATTCCAGTATCCTCTCGAGCTCAACCTGCACGTTTAGAAATACATGCAGGGCGTGGGTACAATAATGCACTCAGTGGGTATATGCCGAAAACATAAAACATTGCCCTTAGGGCTATAGGATTGACTTGCCATAACATTAGCAACGCACAGGGGTTTTAGTGAAATAACATGTGCATGCATCGTAAATAAACACTTACTTGCTTTCATATTCATAGCATCATAAAAATATGCGTACGCATGTTCTATGTTGGCCGATAACTTTCTCTTCCCATATCCACGGACTTTCCCTGTGTGTTGAGAAGTAGGCCTCCTCCTCAAACACACCTTGACCCGAAGGTCACTACCGACGTCGGTACATTCTTTCATTCTTTCTTTCTTTCTTTTTCTTTCTTTCTTTTCCTTTCTTTCTTTTACGTGGATATGTAAATGCATCGTGTTCATGCTCATGCTCAAAAACAGGCAAGTCAGTCAACATTGAAACTTTGCAATAAAATGCATTTCATATCATTTTGAAAATATATAAAAGCACATCATATCATTTTAGAAAATATTTATACCCACTTTGACGATCGATACCACCAAGGACGGTGCTTTTTATCTTTCACTTCTTTCTTCTTCTAATTTGGTCCATCAATCCACATAAAGCGGCATATAAGCCTATCAATAACCAAACAAGAAATAACTCTTATCTTAGTCGTCGATACGACTATATCTTCTTGATATCAAAATACTATGATCTATAAACACTTGGGTCATTGCATCCTCTAACAAGACATCACGAAGCCTCATATGTCTAAACGAGCATAGAAAACTCAACAACAATGTAATACCCCGAATTTCTGGGTTTAAAAATTTGAAAATAAAGAAGGAGCGATGCGATAGAAGCAGTATGAAAGTGAGCGTCGGTAATTGTCGATTTTGAATAAATCAAAATTTCTCTTGAAAATTTGAGCGAAATAATTTTTAAATATGTTTTAAGCATATTTAGGATATTATTTACACTAAGGAAGAAAAGAAATATTTTTCCTTATTTATTTGGTTATTTTAAAAAACATGAGTATAAGGAATTAATTTGTGAATTATTATATGATCACTTGATTTTATGTGATGAGTTGTCATGTTTATCTTGTAGTATATGATAAGATAATTATCTTGAACACCTAAGCATGAGGTGGATGTGATAAGGTTCGAAAATGACATTTTTGAGATAAGATTTGCTATGATATTTTCATAAAAGATAAGATAAGATCATAATTAATTAAGAGATAATGTTTATCTCTTAGAAATGTGCAGAAATGTGTAGAATATCATAGGAAATAATATTTTAAATATTAGTTGCATGATTTTCAAATTTAGGTATTATTTTATGTGAAAATTTGAAAATCATGATTTTATGTGATAAATGTATTAAATAATTTATTTAATTATATAATTGATAAATATCATGATTCTAGATCAATCTTATCTCCTAGAAACTATATAAATTTTCGAAATTAATAAAATAGGGTAAGAATGGAATTTGATGAAAATTAAATCTGAAAACCCTAATTTTAGAAAATTTGGGGAAATAACTTAGAAAAATTCCAAAAATTTATTTTATGATATAATATCATTATATTGATATAATTACTCATAAAAATAATATTTTTATGAAAAGAATCATAGTTTGATAATTTATTCATAATTTCGAATTATTTGCCGATAACTTTACTAAAGTACATAGAGATGACCTTAATTAATTTTCCTATGACTTATTTTATCATCTAAGATTATTATTATGTCATATAGTTATTAATTGGAGAAAAATAAAATATTTGGCTTATTAATATTAAAGGGGCCGAAAATATTGAATTATATGTGTGAAAAGGATATAAATATCATGCTTTAATTAATGCTATGTCATTATTATTTGGATAAGATATTATTATAGGATAAGGTAGATTATGTATCCAATTTGAACAAGTAACTAAGACCTTTGTCATGTAGTAGGCGAAAAGTTTGAAAAATAGTATGAACAAATGTGAACATAAGGTATAAAATTCAAACTTTATGATAAGGATAAGATATGATAAGATTTGATAAGATAAGATAAGATATGATAAGATTTGATAAGATTTGATAAGATAAGATAAGATATGATAAGATTTGATAAGGTAAGATATTTTATAAAATAATGATTAAACCCACTTTATAAAACCTATAAATAGGAGGTTACCCCTCCCATAACCTCATAACCGAAAATAAGTGGTAAATAAGAGAGAAAATAGAGGAAAGGATAAATAGTGTTCTTGAAGTACTCTTGATCATAGAAATAAATCACGCCAACGTCGATCGAATCCGATAAAAGGTTAGAATTTATGTTATAAGCTTATGTTGTTCATGTAATTTTCGAAAATTATGTGACTCAGGCTAATATGTTTAGATATTGTATTTATATGATGTTATTAAGCATGTAGTATAATTATATCACAAAATCAAGCATGATATCAAATTCTATATATGGACCGAAAACTTGAAGGTATGATATGTTGATTATTATGATTTTTAATTGGTGATTTAAGCATGGAATCATGATCTAGGGTATTAATTATGCTTATATGATTTTACGTAGAATTTTTGGAAAACTT
Source organism: Salvia rosmarinus (assembly GCA_036937905.1). Taxonomy (NCBI): domain Eukaryota; kingdom Viridiplantae; phylum Streptophyta; class Magnoliopsida; order Lamiales; family Lamiaceae; genus Salvia; species Salvia rosmarinus. The sequence goes on from CM072814.1 coordinate 13,685,408, forward strand.
TAGTACCTAAGTTTATGAATTTCAAAAATTATAGAACATGATATTATGATGAGATATAATCCATGTTTGAGTGTTATCATAACATATTGATAGTGTAGATTCATAAAATAGTGTTTTATTAATTTATTGGAATTGTTAAAAATTTATTGGACCTAAGTCCAAATTTTCAAAAGTGACTTAAGAAGATTAAAATCAATAGCTCACAATAAATAAAAATTATGTTATAGTAAGGATGCTTATAGATGAGTATGTGTTATGTGATTTTATTGAAATTTTTGGAAATTGTTTGCTTAGTTTAATTAGGGTTTTCAAAAACTATAGGTTATATGTATTAATGTTATAAATTTATTTTATAAGGTATGAATGCATAATATGATCCAAAATGATGTTTTAGACATATAGTGATTTTATGGGAATTTTTAGAACAAGAATTGCACATAAAATAATAGAATTACATAAAAGGAATTAAAAAGTCAAAATGTTGACTTTAGTCAAAATTGTTGACTAAATGTTGACCAAGTCAAAATCGTTGACCAAAAACGTTGACCAAGGTCAAAGGGCATGAAATTCGATAAAATGTGATCTATGTGACGTAGTACGTTTAGTAACAATGTAACTTACGTTACGTAAGTACATTAAACGTATCTTATATACTAAAGAGATGGAATATCTCTTATATGATGAAAGCAAAGTCATGTCGACATCATTTTATTAGGAAACATCAAAATAAGTCAAGCGTTAGCCTTATTTGATGCATATGGCGTTATAGACCATGTTCGTCTCTATCGAAAAGTATAGCGATGTACTAAACCTCGTTTCTCACGTTGAAAAAGGGTTATGGTCAGAGGAGAAAGAAGACGACAATTAAGTACTAGTGACGTAAGAACTTTTAAGTTCTCGAGGTGGGCTTTCTTATCAAAACCATTTACGAGCTTTCTTGAAAAATCATTTACTTTCTTTTTTTCGCAAATGATAAAGTACGATATTATGCGAAAATGTTTTATGTTTTATATGTCCATTCGGGTTGCACAGGCGATAGGAAAAGTATTACAATTCGGATCTAAGCTAGAGGTGAAGGGGAATCTAGCTTAGGGTTGTGTACACTTGACACGAATCGCGGTTGCGATCGGTTGTTTGACCTCAGAATCGCGGTTGCGATCGATCGTGCGTCCGGGTGAAGGAGGCCTCCTCCCGACGCGTTAATCCATATGCCGACTTGGAATATCGTTGGGATGTGAAAATGCAGGCGAGCGATGTTTTGAAAAATGAAAATGTATTTAGTAAGCCTGAGGCCTTTTCAAACAAAACCGCGTATGTCTTCTTGTGAAGTAAACCGTCTGATATTCGTAAGGTAAAAATGTTTTCGGCAATGTGTCCACCGAGTGCAAATTCTTGTACTCGACCGCATGTTGTTTTAAATGTGCGGGTTGAGCGGTGATGGAGCAGGCGGAGTTGAGCGGAGTTCTTTTGTCGACTTGAGTATGGAATATCTTTTGGTTCGCCTTGAGAATGCATCTTCATATGCATGTCTCACACGTTTATTCCGCTGCCAAACTCTTGAGACTCTGTTATGTTTTGTTTCTATGTCAAGCTTTGTAAAAGCTGCTGTTCTGTTGAAACCATGGAACCATCTTTTATATATATAAGCTATTTTTATTTATCATGATTCTCATATCTATTTGAAACATCTATATTTCTTCGTAGATGAAATGAGTTGAAACCCTTATTCTTTCATATCCACTTAAACCGAACCTCAAGTCACGGTCCGGTAAGGATAAGCCGAACCGGGCTGTGACAAACAATCTTAAACCATCTAATCTTAGCCAAAAACCTAACAATCTCTTAAGACATAGCTTATGTCTGACGTCAAAAATCACGTGAGACATCATCTAACACCAACGAACTTCTATGCATGCTCAACTATCATCAAATATCACTAATCAACCATCAAAATCCAAAGATCAAAGCTTTTACTTTGAAAACCCATTTTTACCGACAAACTAAAATTTTTCAACTTTTGAATACGTGGTCGAAAAATCCGAATAAATCATTTTAATCTTTATTCATATCATAGAATCCAAATATGAAGTCAAAATGATCAAATAAAATCAAAAATCCAACATTACATGGGTTCAAAGTTTCGGCCAAATGAGGGTTTCAACATAGGTTCAATTTCAAACGTTTTTCTTGCTCGAAACATGTTTATATCAACTCATCAACACATATATGAAGGAATATCAAGCATATCAGCATCATAAATTCAAGATCAAGACCCTCAAAATTTTTGAAAATCATCAAAATTCAAAGAATAAACATATGTTCAAAATTTCAACATTAAACAGCTCGTCGACGATCAATCTAACATAATATCAAGAAATAATCGAACAACAACATCTCCCTTCATACTTCATCATATGAACAAAAATCATAGCATGCTCAAAATTCATGTTTTTAAAATTTTTCAAACCGTAGATGTGTTCTAAGGATGAAATTATACCTGAACACAAAGACGGAATTAAAATCCAACGGTTGGATCTTGAAAAATTGGAGCATGAAATTTCAAAAATTTTAGTGTGTGTAGTGTGTGTGAGGCACGAAAATTTGAGAAAAATAAAGAAGAAAATGGATTGTAATGTGTATATATATATAACCACAAATTTTATTTTATTTACATTTTCTTTAATATGGTGGAAAATTCACCAAAATTCTAGAGATTTCCTTAACTTTCTCCATTTTTCATTTTCTTTAAAACATGATAAATAGTCATGTTTCTAGAAAATTCTCATTCTTTATTGCTAGAAATTAATACTAACGTTACAAATACATACTATTAATCCATACCGTTCCAATTTCAAAACTCAAATTTTGATAAAATGATCTCTCTTGAAATTCTCTTTTGAAATTCAAATAACATACTATAAACATCAAAATTTAATTATAAAAACATTTTTGACTTTAAAAACCCTTTTAGGTATTCTGCCGACGATTCGGGTTTATACGGCAAACATATGTAACAAAGAACAAAAACTTTGAAATCAAGACTTTAGGTTCAAAACTTCTATAAACACATACTTATCATCTCAAGACTCTTGAAATCTAAGTCTTCTTATTCTAAACAAGACTTAAGAATCGAATCTTATCTTAAGTTCTATCTCAAATTCTATCGCGAATCTATTGCAAATTCTATCTTCTCGACTCGAAGCTTAATATAAAAGCTTCTAGCTTAAACAACTCTTTCTTAAGGATGCAATGCCCTTCTCATAAGCTATTAATCAGGAGCTAATCTCTGCTACAAGAATGCAGGGTATTACATTCTCACTCCCTTAAAAGAATTTCGTCCCGAAACTTAGTACATTTTTGCAGAGGTACTTCCTTCTCATTTGATCTTCTAGCTCCCATGTGTCTCTTGTAAATCATGATGCTTTCATCGGAATTTAACTAAAGGAATTAATGTCATACCCGTCTTTCTCAATAGGATTAGAGCGACTTTCGAACTTAGAATTTTAAAATGATGCGTACCGAGTGAAAGAAAATTTTTAAATTCCAACCGTTGGACTTAAAAAGATCATTAATAAAGTCCATCGCAATCTAACGAGGTCGTCCTAGCGAGCAAGTTAATCCGATCTTTTCGAAGCGAACCCAGCAGACGCAAGCCCGGCGCGGACGTGGGCGCCTGCTGATGCCGGCGACGTGCGCACCAAGCCAGCTATGCCGAGTCCGGCGCTTGCAGGTGCGCTCTTTATGCACGACACGGTTGAAACGCTATCATACCTACACGAACACAAGCGAACATAATTCCAATAAAGATATTCAACTATAACCAAAAGGAATCAAATCGTTGAAAACAAACAAAGAAAACCAAACAAAACATGCAAAACAACACCCCACACTTAACTCTTTGCTTGTCCTTGAGCAAATTTTAGTTTCTTGAAAAGAATGGTACACATAAAATCAATACTTCAAATAGAATCAATCACATATTCATATCCTTTCAATGCGTCTCAATAATCTGATTCTCAATATAATGATCCTCGTTCATCAATCGAACATGTGACTTATCATAGAATAGTTGTGCTTTGACTCAACATGATTTGAAATCAATATACAACTCATATGGTTCCATTTCATATAAGATATCCCAATGATACAAATAAATAAAACATGTGGAACTTAAAACCGATTATAGGACAATAATCGTTAGGTGAAACCTTCAAGTTGTACACCCGAGTATCCTAACGTAAATATCTATACCCATAGCATAGAGTCTCCATTCGAGAGACAACACAAGCAAGAGGGGTAGAGCCCCTTATTCGAATTTTAAGTCCACTTTTCTTTTCATTTATTTTCTTTTCTTTTCTTTTATTTTTATTTTTATTTTTATTGAAAAATCATACAAGAAAGGGGTTCCATGTACGAAGTATATGACCACGATCACATGCATTGTCTAATCACAGCTTCCTAATTATGTCCCACAATTCAAATTGACACCTAAGTTCCATCACACCAAAACCATATACGAGACGCAACGAAATTCAGATCAAAACACAATTAATTCAACTTAAAGCATAATTCTTCATGCACCATTGATTTCAAAAAATAAAATCCTCTAATCGAACAAAAAGTCAAGAAACGACAAAACACAACCAAAGCAAACCAAACCCCCACACTTAAAAGCGAGCGAGGTCCTCATTGCGATACATATAAAAGAGATAAGTAGAGCGACTTCAAAGCGAAGAAACGGGCAGCGGGGAATCGGCGTGAAACAAAACCTACAAAAGCAGCAAAACAACACGAAAACAAAACAATGCACACAAAACATAAAACACATACACTCCGATAGTGAAGAATCACTATTGGTCGGATGTGATGGTGGAGGAGGCGCCATGAAAGGTAGTCAGCGTTCCACCGAGCCTCGAGAGCGACCATGCGCCGATTACGCTCAATCATCTCGCTATTATATTCATTCCGACCGGTTACGCTCATGCCACAACCGATTACATTCGTCAAAACGTTGATTTTCTTGATCAAATCGGTGTAGATATCTTGACGAAACTACGCCAGTGGCGGCTAACTCACTCCTAAACTGGCCCAACTCTTCACGAATGAAGTTGTATCCTTGTCCTGATGCACCATGGTGCGAAGGGAACTGTGGATGGTTGGGATCTACGTTGCTCTGAACCGGCTCAGTGTCTTCTCTTGCCTCATCACCCTCATCTTCGGAAGGTAGGGTAGTATCGAAAATGGCCATATCGCCCGAATGCGCATGAGATGGTCCTGCATCTGTTGCTTGGGCTGCTGCGAGCTGCGCATGCATATATCTCTTCACACAATTCCTCATATCATGAGGTACAAGAGTAGTCTCGTTATATACAAAAGGGGCGCCTCGAAGCTCACTAAGATCAATCATCTTAGGTCTTATCAAATCTTGCCCAGGAATATGGCGTCCATCGATATTAATAATCCCTAAATGGAGGGCTAGACCAGTAGGAATTTGACATAGGGTCGGCCGACATTTCTTACGTCCCTGAACCAGCTGCAAGTGCTTCCAAATGAAGAATGTCGGTGAGACCTTTGTCTTCTTCACTGCGCAAGTGAGCAAGAAGACCTCAGCCGTATTGACCTTGTTGGCATGTTCATTTCCAAAAACATTGAATGCTATAAATTTATGGACCATTGCCAATGCTGAATCCTTGATAAATCCACTTGGCATTCCAACAGACGACCAGTTATTAAACCTTGATAATTCCTTCCAAGCCTCTCTAACATTGAATGAAGGGGGTACAACACATGCACCTGAAGTAGGAAATCCAAACACCCCCTTCATAATACGAGGTGTGACAACATATTCTTGCCCCAACAGACGACATGTCAAAACATCGGATTCATCATCAATATGCATCGTGCAATAAAATTCAATCAACAATGGAGAGAAACCAGGCAAATCCATCATAGCATATTGCATCAATCCTAAAATTTTCAATTATTTCTTTACTCTATCCTCAAGACCTCGACTTTGCATCAATTGCCAATTGAATTGACGTTGATGAGTAATCTCTTGAAATGCAAATCGTCGATAATGTGTACCTTCCACCGGATTATAGATAGGAAATGTGGCTGAGTACATGATGCTTATGTCCTCCACTGGTTCTTCCATTCGAACATCGTCGTCTCGAGGATGACGAGAGCTTGATCCGGCAACATTCTTAGTCCGAACCATAATGATATAGGCTGAGAGGATACGGATGATGAGGTCGGATAAAGCAGGAAACGCCAGACGCGAAGAGAGCGTCGGACGCACGGAGCCGAAGGTAGCACCGGACGGAGTGAGGAGGAGGCTGAAGCGCGAGCACGGCGGCGCGAAGTATGCCGGACGGGCGAGGAGGGCGTTGGGAGGAGGGCGTCGCGCGATGGAAAAGCGCTAGGTGGAAGCGCAGGCGATCAGGCGCGGACGAGGATAGGCAGAGGCGGCGGCGGAAGCGAGCCGCGGTGTTTTGGTGGCGCGCCGGACGGAGGAGGCGTTGGGGCGCGAGGGCGCGGATGGAATCAGCGCGGACGGAGGCGGAGGTAGGCTGGAAGGTCAGCGCGTTGGGCAAAAGGAAACCGATGCTTGGGCGACACGGAAGGAAGTCTTGGGACTGGATCAGATGCGCGGACGGATAGTGAAGCGGAAGCTGGGCTGGGCGCCGAGGTGCGTCCGTGGTGGAAGGAATGATGAAGCGGCGACGGGAAGATGCTGTGCGCAAGAGAGAGTGAAGAGAAAGTGAGAACCCTAAACACGTCGAATATATATATATATATATATATATATATATATAAATTATTATTTTTTTTTTATTATTATTATTATTTTAATAAATTATGGACCAGTAGGGTTCATCGCGTCCGGTCTTTGAGTCGACTCTCTGCCAATTTTGATTCGCGCTGGCGGTTTCGCGCGTCCGTGGGTGAGCTTCTAGACTAATCTTCAATTTGTACCCGGTCGGGTTTGGGTGCGTCCGTGCTGGGTACCTCCTGGACGTGTTCGCGCGCCATTTTGCTTGAGTCCGGTGCTTGGATGATTTTCGGCTCGATGTTCTACACTTCGTCTTTCCGATCCATATTCGATTCGGATAAAAGTAACTCCTCATCCCACACACACACAACCACAAAAGATCAAACACAAATAAAAACAAAGCGGAAAGAAAAGGCGGACAAAGCAGAAAAACGTGGGTTGCCTCCCACGAAGCGCTTTGTTCTTGTCATTAGCTTGACAAGAATGATCATGACGACTAAGGGTCAAGACAATGAAATAGATTCCACCGTAAAGGAGGTCGGACCCCTTCTATGTAGGGCTTCACACGTTGACCATTGACCTCGAACGAATCCTCTGAACCTTCTTTAGTGAGCACAACCGAACCGTGCGGCTTCACTTCCTTGATAATGAACGGGCTACTCCAACGAGACTTCAACTTCCCGAGAAAAGCTTCACCGGAATTGAACAACAAAACCTTCATTCCGACTTTCAAATCTTTGTGCACAATGTGTTTGTCGTGGAGGCCTTCACATTTTCTTTGTAAATTCGGGCATTGTCGTATGCCTCATTCGTAATTCTTCAAGCTCAAGTTTGTAACATCCTGTTGGAAGCATCTTGCATCTCAAAGAATGGTTTGATGGCCCACATGGCCTTGTGCTCAATCTCCACGGAAGATGACACGCCTTCCCAAACACCAAACGATAAGGACTCGTCCAGGGATGCTTTTGTATCGATGCGATGCGCCCATAGTGCATCGGGTAGTTTGGTGGACCAATCCTTTCGAGAAGGTTGAACCATTTTCTCTAGAATCCCTTTGATTTGCCGATTGCTAGTCTCGGCTTGTCCCGATGTTTGTGGGTGGAAAGGTGTCGCCACCTTATGGTTAATCCCACTCTTTTTCATCAACTTTTCGAACAACTTGTTGCAAAAATGTTTTCCCCCATCACTAATTATTGCTTTTGGAAAACCAAAACTACAAAGTATATTATCCTGCACAAACTTCAAAACAATATAAGAATCACATGTCCTAGTGGGGATAGCCTCGACCCACTTGGACACGTAGTCAACGGCAAACATAATATATTCAAAACCAAAAGACTTAGGGAAAGGTCCCATAAAATAAATTCCCCACACATCAAAAATTTCTACCATAAGAATATTATTGAGGGCATCTCATTCCGGCACCTATAGATCCGTGCATGGCATCGGTCACATGCACGATAGAACGCTTGTCGTCCTTGAACAATGATGGCGATGGAATCCGATTGGAGGACCTTGAAAGCGATCTTTTGTCCACGAAATATCCTCCATAATCACCGTTGTGGCATCTTTCCAACACTTGGGGTTGCTCTTCCTCGTGTACACATCGACGGATCACATCATCCTTCCAATTTGAGCAGATATGGCTCGTCCGTAAATAGTGCATGCACAAGGTTAGAAAACACTTCCTTTCACGAAAGGTTAGATCGAGTCTCATCTCCCACAAGCAAGATAATTCACAATGTCGGTGAACCACGGGAAGATGAGACCGCAAAAGCATTTTCATAAGGAAAATCATCGACATTGCCTCATGCAAGAGTCTAACACTTGGGGATTGAAGGCGAGACAAATGATCAGCCACACAATTCTCACCCCTTTCCTATCCTTAATCTCTAAGTCGAATTCTTGAAGGAGAAGAACCCAGCGGATCAACCTAGGTTTGGCTTGAGGTTTGGTTAACAAGTACCTTAAAGGCGCATGATCACTATGGACAATCACTTTAGAACCTATGATATAAGAGCGAAATTTTCTAAAGCAAAACCACGGCTAACATTTCTTTTTCATGGTCGTGTAATTTACATGCATGATTCAAGGTAGAACTAGCATAGTAAATTACACTCGACATCTATCAACACGTTGACCTAAAACAGCCCTACAAAGATGATTGCTAGCATCACACATTATTTCAAAATGTTCATTCCGGTTCGGGGCTACAACCACGGGCACTAATCAACTTTTCTTTCAAAACAGAAAGCATGCACACAATCATGATCAAACACAAAAGGCACATCTTGGGCAAGCAAGCGACACAAGGTTGAGAGATTTTCAAAAATCCTTAATAAACCTACGGAGAAACCCGCATGCCCTAAGAAACTCCTAATCCCTTAACGTCGCAGTGGGGCAATTTTCCTATAACATCAATCTTAGCCCTATCCACCTCAATCCCTTCATGAGAAACCAAATGCCCAAGCACTATACCACTCTTAACCATGAAATGACTCTTTTCCCAACTCAAAGTTAAATGACTCTCGACACATCTATTAAGCACATGATCAATTTTAGCCAAAAAGTCATCAAGCGAGGAGCGAAAGATGAAAAAGTCATCCATAAATACCTCCATGTAGTCGCGATCATTTCCGAGAAGATGGACATCATACACCGTTGGAAGGTTCCAGGTGCATTGCAAAGGTCGAACGGCATCGGCGATAAACAAATGTCCGTGCGGTCTTGTGAACGCCGTCTTAGATTGGTCCTCCGGAGCTATGGCAACTGATAATAACCGGATAAACCGTCAAGAAAGCAATAAAAATCGTGTCGGCTAACCTATCAAGCATTTGATCAATGAAAGGTAGAGAAGTGATCCTTTTGGTGGCGGCATTCACCTTCCAGTAGTCGATGCACATCGCCATCCGTGGTGGCTCGGATCGGCACCAAATCCCCTTGCTATTCTCGATTCTGATGATGCCGTCTTTCTTGACACTACATGCACGGGCTCGCCCATTCACTATCGGCGATAGGAAAGATGAGACCTTCGCTGGGAGTTTGTGGATCTCCTTCTTCACTACTCGAGATCACCGGATTCAACCTCCTTTGACCATCTCGCGTCGGACGAGCTCCTTCTTCCAAGGTGATGCGATGCATGCACGTGGCGGGATTAATACCACGTATGTCATCCAAACTCCACCCGAAAGCGAGCTTATTCCTCTTCAACACACCAATCAATGCATCTTCCTCATACCGAGCCAAAGTCGAGGAGATGATCACTGGCTTGGCTCTCCCTTCTTCTAAGAACACATATTTCAAATGCGTTGGAAGCTCCTTGAGTTCAACGGGTGATTCGGGAAAACTTGCCAGCTCACGTGCTAGTTCTTGATCGTCGGCCGATCCCATGAAAACCTCTTCAACTGTATGTGCCTGCAAAAATACATTCTCGACCAAGGGCTCAATAGCATCGACAAAGGCACAATCATCAATATAATGAGCAGTAGGAGCATTAAGGCTGTCTCTCACAGAAAATGTAACCGTAGTCCCTAAAACTGTCATCTTAATAAGACCACTCTTAACATCTATCATTGTATTAGTGGTGGCCATAAACGGTCTACCTAGGAGAACAGTGTGAGACCTACCATCTTCCCGTACATCCCCAACTTCCAAGACCACAAAATCCATCAAAATTATTAAATCCCCCACATTAACCATAACATTTTCCACTACCCCCTTGGGGTATCTCATAGATCTATCAGCTAATTGAAGGGTCATGCCAGTGGGTTTCAACTCCTTAAGACCTAATTCTTGAAATATAGAATAAGGGATCAAATTAATTCCGGCCCCCAAATCAAGCATACCTAAGGCCTCTTTCCCATTCCCCATAGAAATCTTAATGATAAAGCTACCTGGATCGCGAAGCTTGGGTGGAAGAGGAAGTTGCATGATCGAATTAGCCGTCTCGGAGACGACCACATTAGCAATGTCACCCCGCCTCTTCTTGGAGATGAGCTCATAAAGAATTTAACATAGCGAGGGACAGCCGGATGGCGTCCGGCGAGAGCAAGTTGGCGTGTGCTTGAGGCGGCAACTTGTAGAAATCGCCGAATCTGTTGGTCTGCTTGGCATTAAATCAACCGATGGGGTAAAGGACCCGGCTTGAACAATGCCTTTGCAGTTGTCGATGGAACATAAGTTGGTGGCTTTGTGCAACTCACTCTCATCTTTCTTCTTGGGAACTTCTTCTTCAACATGAGGTTGCTCAGCGTCGGCGGTGGGTGCCTGTGAAGGCATGGGAATCGTCATAGTCACCTGGTTATCAATGACCTTTCCACTTCGGATAACCATCACGGCATGAGCTTGATGAGCTTGTTCGGGTAACTTGTTCCTCTCACTCTGCTGCCGCATCTCATTAATAGAAGTGACAATCTGACCTATAGTGTCCTCGAGACGCCTCATCGTCGCCTCAGTACTGTTGATCCTCTTATTGTTCTTAGCGATGTAGGCACCGAGAGGATCCTCGCAGAATCTCACGAGATTGCGGGGCTGCGTGGAAACCGCTCTGCTGCGGAGGTCGTGAGGGGTACTCTCTGCGCGGAGGCTGCTGCTGTGGGTAAAATCTTCTGCGGCGGAGGTCTGCCATCTTGGTAAGGATAATGTGGGTAAGGCAGTATCGATATGGCTGCTGCGGATATCGTCTGCGACCATAAGCTTGCCGCCCGGACGGATCTTCTTGGTGTTGATAACTCTTATAAAAGAGTTATTATATGACCTTTTTGATGATAAAATCCTTGAGTGGGCCGGGTTCTGTTTGTTTATTTCGTTGTTATGTTGTATGTTTTGTTATGTTTGCGTGTGAATGTGTGAAGGATTGAGTCAGGTGAAATCAAAGGGCTGTCAATTGCTTTTAGGCGTTATTTAAATAATTATGGCATGTAGCAGGAAGAACGGCGGTGAAGACGAGGCAAGTCCGGCGAGTCAAAGTCAAGCCCTGTGTTGAACGCATGACAAGGCCGAACTCGTGAGCGAGCTCGACTTGATGTACGAGGAAGGATCGAACGAGTAATGTCAAGAAATACGGGAGAAGAGTCGAGCTACAAAGACGAAGTCAACGCCAAGCCGGGAAAAGTGAAATCCGAGCTCGAGCTCAGACTTCCGAGCTCAAGACTTTCGAGCTCAAGAAGCTCAAGACTGTCGAGCTCGTGGGTGGAACCGAACTCCGGGGAGAAAGAGAATAGAGCCCAGCTCGCAACCATCCGAGCTCAAAGATTGAAAAGTAAGATGACCTCGAGATCGATGCTCGTGGCGAGGTCGGACTCTTGGCCGAGCTCGAGACTGATGACCACAAATGAGATCGGAATTACAAGAGAGGTCAGGCCCGCTCAAAGGTTGAGCTCGGAAGAAAGGAAAGGAAAGCAGATGAAGCCGCGCTTATGGACGAAACGAAGAAAAGCTATCTGCAGGACCACAGCCACGTGGCGGCTGGCCACGACAGCATAAAGGACGCGCGTTTTGCCAGAGCCAACGGAAAAAGGAAAGGATCAGTGGACGAAGGGTATGCAGGTGCCTATTCTGTACACCTAAAAAAGTGTCAGAGTTTGTTATTTAAAAGAGAGGGCGACAATCAGATTAGAATTCATCATTCAGTATCTGGGAGAGAAATCAGAGGGCAACGCCTTGGAGAAGAAGCTATCGGAAGAGGCGACGATCCAAGGAGGAGCACGCGATTTCAAGCGACAGTGTTAATTTTGAATCTCGAATTCCTTTTATTTTGCTATGGCATTTGTGTTTCGAATCTTGTTGCACGTACCGCTATGAGCTAAATTGTATGACTTGATCTTTTGATGAAACCCATGCTCGTGTGACGAGCCCGTTTCTTATCTTGTTAAGTTATTATCGCTTTCTTGGTGTTTATTTATCTTGCTTGTGATTGATCACCATGGGTGAGATCTTAGCTCTATGATTTCCGGGAAGCTCTCATAGAGTGGAAAACAAGAAAGTGCAAGAACATGATTTAAATATTATGTGTGTGAATAGCATAGAATATGTGTTTGCCTTGCGTGACATAAATGAATGGAACAGTAGAGATACTCTTAAAGAGCTTGGTATAGGAATATATTGACGAGCTTAGAGGGTATAATCTTAGATTTGGAAAAATACTAAGAGTTGGAAGATTTCATGTCATAATAACGAGGCAAGATAATGTCAAGCATGGCGAGTACGGGCATGGGTGGAATCAAGTGATCAAGTCTATTGTTCCTCCCGATATCTGCTTGTTAATCATTTATTGTCTCAAATTCTACCTCGTCTCGGTGTAAAAGTTCTCTTTAATTGTTTTCTCATATTCACAAACAAATTGTATTCGACGTGGTTTAAAAAGTGCATTCCCTGTGGATTCGATCTCGGAATACTTACGTATATTACTTGTTGATTACGTGCACTTGCGTAAAACAGTATATCTCTAGAATACACAACAAGTTTTTGGCGCCGTTGCCGGGGAGAGCTAATTATAGATTACGTTGATATTTCGCTTTTGTGTTTATTTCGTATTAGTGGTTAACTCTGCTATTTTCTTCTGCGTGAATCGTGATTACGGACGTGGTATATGCAAAACCAAGCGCGGTATAGTACCCGCTAGATCCGAGATTGAACGCACCTTCCGTCGAGGAAGACGACGTCAGAACGTCCGTAGAGCGCAAGCCAAAATGGCCGCACAAGGAGGTGATGGGAATAATGGAGGAAATGCCATAGTCATCGCTGATGATAGGGAAAGGGGTATACGTGACTACGCTAACCCCAGATTTAATGAGCTGAATCCGGGAATAACCAGGCCCGAGGTGCAAGCGAACCAGTTCGAGCTGAAGCCGGTCATGTTTCAGATGCTCCAAACAGTGGGGCAGTTCAGTAGGCAATCCACAGAGGATCCTCACCTCCATCTTCGGTCTTTCTTGGAAGTTAGCGACTCGCTTAAGTTACACGAGTCTCGGTGAGGCGCTGAGACTTCGCTATTTCCTTCTCATTATGAGATCGCAAAAGCTCGGGTGAACGGCCTTCCATCAGATTCTATCACTTCATGGAACGAGCTCGGCGAAAATTTTTTGATGAAGTATTTTCCGCCTACAAAGAACGCACGATTTCGAAATGATATCATGTCGTTCCAGCAGAATGATGATGAGTCTGTGTGCGAGGCTTGGGAGCGATATAAGGAAATGCTACGAAATGCCCTCATCACGGCATTCCGCACTGCATTCAACTGGAGACCTTCTACAATGGTCTAAATGCGTCAACACGTTTGGTGCTTGATGCCTCTGCAAACGGGGCTATTCTCTCTAAATCCTATAATGAGGCATATGAGATTTTGGAAAGAATTGCAGATAACAATTGCCAATGGTCAAATTCTCGTGCTCCAATAGGAAAGAAATCGGTTGCTGGTGTTTTGGAGGTTGATGCCCTGACGGCATTAATGTTTCCCGTGGCATCCATGAGTAACATGTTAAAAGGATTGCAAGTGCCTAATCCAGCTGTGCAGCCAACGAGTGCTCCAGTGGTCGCACCCACGATGCAAGTAAACGAGGTGTCATGTGTATATTGTGGGGAAGGACACACATTTGAGAGTTGCCCATCAAACCCAGCTTCAGTATGTTACATGGGAAATCAGAACGGCCAAAGGAATAATCCTTACTCACAATCATATAATCCGGGGTGGAGACAACATCCTAATTTTTCGTGGGGAGGACAAGGAGCTGGAACAAGTGGTGGTGGAAATTTTGAGAAAAACACATATCCACAAAATTTCCAACCAAAGCAGCAACAAGCCGCTCCACAGCCCAAGTCTATTGAAACCTTGATGAAGGAGTACATGGCCAAGACAGATGCAGTAATCCAAGGGCAGTCCACTTCGCTACGGAATTTAGAAGTTCAGATCGGACAATTAGCCACCGAGCTGAGAAATCGACCTCTTGGTAATCTGCCGAGTGACACTGAAAATCCACGAAAGGATAAGGAACATGTCAAGGCCGTTACCCTACGAAGTGGAAAGAAGATGCAAGAAGCCGAGCTGCTGAACCAGGAAGAGAAGGCGGAGTCCTCAAACACTAAGAGCAAGTTGGACGAAGTGGAAGCACCGAAGAAATTCCTTGATGCTGAGAAGCCTGCCGAGGTGAAACCTTTGCCGACGCAACTGGACGAAGTGGTTTATCGTCCACCACCACCTTTTCCTGGACGGTCGAAAAGAAGCAAAAGATACTCGGCCAAGATTCTTAGATGTCTTGAAACAATTGCACATAAATATTCCATTGGTGGAGGCATTGGAACAGATGCCGAACTACGTGAAGTTCCTGAAGGACATCCTGACAAAGAAGAGACGCCTGGGAGTTCGAAACAGTGGCACTAACTGAGAGCGGTAGTACTATGTTAAAAAGCAAGATTCCACCCACGTTGAAAGATCCAGGGAGTTTCATAATTCCATGCTCAATTGGAGGTCGCGACGTTGGCCGAGCTCTATGTGATCTGGGAGCAAGTATAAACTTAATGCCGCCTCAATATTCGTGAAGCTTGGAATAGGAGAAGCTCGCCTACAACAAAGGACCTTATGGCTCGGCAGATCGGTCATGGCTCATCCCGAAGGAAAAATTGAAGATGTGTTAGTAAAAGTGGATACATTCATTTTCTGCGCAGACTTCATCATTCGGATTACGGGCGATCACGAGGTGCCGATAATCTTGGGACGCCCTTTCCTTGCAACAGAAGAACTCTGATTGATGTCCAAAAAGGCGAACTCACAATGAGGGTAAATGATCAGAAGGTTACTTTCAATGTCTTCAATGCTATGAAATATCCGGATGAAGTGGAGGAGTGCTCGGTAATTCAAGTATTAGAGCAGGTCGTCATGGACAAGATGATGGAGCACTCGTCTCAGTTCGAAGACAATCGTAATGAAGTTGCCGACCTCATGGAGTTAGAGCTGGAAAGGGAGCGACCTCAGCAATTCACCAACAAGAGAGCGGCCGAAGTCCCACCTCGTACCAGCCGAGCTCCGGAGTCACTTGGGCTCGCAGATCGGCCTGCCTAGGTATCCAAACCTTCGATAGACGAATCTCCAATACTTAGTCTGAAAACATTGCCCAACCATCCGAAATATGCTTATCTGGCGAGGACAAACCCTTCCAAGAATCATTTCGGTGCGCCGAGCTCGACAAAGAAGAATCTTCTGTTACGGTGCTGCGCAAAAATACAAGAGAGCTATTGATGGTCAATTGCCGACATCGAGGGATCAGCCCGGCTCTATGCATGCATAAGATATTATTGAAGATTGCCACAAGACTTCCATAGAACACCGCCCGTCGAATCCGGCCATGAAAGAAGTATTGAAGAAGGAAGTTATTAAATGGCTGGATGCTGGAATCATCTATCCGATCTCAGATAGTTCTTGGGTGAGCCCGGTGCAGTGTGTTCCTAAAAAAGGAGGAGTTACTGTGATTTCTAATGATCGGCAGGAGTTAATTCCAACTCGGGTGATAACGGGATGGCGTGTTTGTGTGGATTATAGGAAATTGAACACGGCTACTAGGAAAGACCATTTTCCTCTGCCATTCATGGACCAAATGCTTGATAAACTCGCTGGAAAGGAGTTCTTCTGTTTCCTAGATGGGTATTCTGGTTATCATCAGATCGCCATTGCACCCGATGATCAACACAAAACCACCTTCACTTGTCCCTATGGCACTTTTGCCTTTAGAAGGATGCCGCTTGACTCAGAATGCCCCAAATGACGCTCCAACGCTGCATGATGGCCATCTTCTCGGATATGGTGGAGAAGTCAGTCGAAATCTTCATGGATGACTTCTCCGTATTTGGGGACACTTTTGAGGTATGCCTAGGTAACTTGGAGAAGGTCTTGGAGCGTTGCGAGGCGACACACTTGGTCTTAAATTGGGAAAAATGCCACTTCATGGTACAAGAGGGCATAGTGCTAGGCCATCACATATCCAAGAAGGGGATCGAAGTGGATAGAGCCAAGATCGAAGTGATAGATAAACTTCCACCTCCCACTACTGTAAAGGGGGTGCGAAGCTTCTTGGGACATGCAGGATTTTACAGAAGGTTTATAAAGGATTTCTCTAAAATTTCTAAGCCACTGTGTGCCTTGTTGGAGAAAAATAGCCACTTCGAATTCACCTCGGAATGTCAGAGGGCGTTTGACGTCTTCAAACGAGCTCTAGTGACACTCCGTGTCGCTGGTCCAAACTGGACATTACCTTTCGAGGTGATGTGCGACGCAAGTGACTTCGCCGTAGGCGCTGTGCTCGGTCAACGAAAAGAGAAGATCTTCCACTCCATCTATTATGCTAGCAAAACACTGGTGGAAGCTCAAATAAATTACACTACTACGGAGAAGGAGCTGCTAGCAGTGGTCTTCGCATGCGAAAAGTTTAGAGCCCACCTCGTGAGGTTCAAGGTGATTGTGTATACGGATCATGCGGCCATCGACACCTAGTTGCCAAGAAGGATGCAAAGCCTCGGTTGATTCGTTGGATTTTGCTCCTACAAGAATTCGATCTGGAGATCAGAGATAGGAAGGGTACTGAGAATCAAGTGGCCGGCCATTTATCTCGATTGCCAACTGCTGAGGGCGATGAAGTGCATGCCCAAATTCGTGACGCCTTCCCGATGAACAATTGATGAGCATGCGCACAAGAGTACACCGTGGTATGCACTTTGTCAATTTCACGGTATGTGAGTAATCGCAGCCGAACTCTCATTTCAACAAAGGAAAAGGTTCTTATCAGAGGTCAGACATTACTTTTGGGACGAATCATTCTTGTATAAACACTGCGCCGATGGTTTGATGAGACGATGCGTGCTACATGAAGAGATGGAATCAATTCAGAGGATGTCATGCCACCCTTATGGCGGCCATTTTGCAGGACAAAGAACGGCGGCCAAGGTATTACAACAAAGTTATTTCGGCCGACTGCTCAAAGATGCTCATGCCTTCGGCAAAAATATGACAGATGTCAAAGGGTTGGGAACATATCTTCCGGAATGAGATGCCAATGAATTTTATTTTGGAAATTGAGCTCTTTGACGTGTGGGGTCTCGATTTCATGGGTCCGTTCCCACCCTCATTTGGCAACCTCTACATCCCGTGGCGCTTGATTATGTATCCAAATGGGTAGAAGCCGTGGCTAGTCCCACTAATGACGCCAAGGTTGTCATCAAATTCTTGCAAAGAACATCTTCACGAGGTTTGGTACGCCTCGCGATTATTAGTGATGAGGGCACATACTTTGTCAATGGGCGCAAATGCCGTCCCAGCTAAGTACAATGTTCGCCACAAGATTGCCACGACATACCACCCCCAAACCAATGGACAAGCTGAACTCTCCAATAGAGAGATAAAAGGCATACTGGAGAAGGTGGTAAACCCAGGTCGGAAAGATTGGTCCATACGACTGGATGATGCAATATGGGCCTACAGAACAGCTTTCAAAACTCCGTTAGGGATGTCCCCCTATCGGTTGGTCTATGGGAAAGCTTGTCACCTTCCACTGGAACTTGAGCATCGAGCCTATTGGGCGATAAAGAAATTGAATTTTGAGCATAAGGCCGCTGGAGAAGCTCGCTTGTTGCAACTAAGTGAGATGGATGAATTCCGCTGGTTTGCCTATGAAAATGCAAAACTGTACAAGGAGAGGACAAAGAGATGGCATGATAACAACATCTTGCGCCGTGAGTTCTTGCCGGGTCAGCAAGTGTTACTGTTCAATTCAAGGTTGAAGCTATTCCCCGGAAAGCTGAAATCACGATGGTCGGGTCCCTTCACAATTCTCAAGGTAGCACCCCACGGAGCTATCACATTACAAGAAGGGACATCAGGTCGGGAATTCATGGTGAATGGACAGCGTGTCAAGCACTATTGTGGTGGCGAGGTCGTTCGTGAGAAGACCTCAACACCCCTGAAGGACGCCTGACAGGAGGTACCTTGGGCTGCCATGGCGGCGGCGCGTAGGCGACCCTCTATGTTGTTTGTAAATATTTGTTTTATTTCTCGTTTTGTCTCGGTGTTTTTCGTATGATAATAAATTGCTTTAGCCTTGCTAAAAGGATGAGGAATTATGTTGGGATTTTTGAGTGCAGGTATGTGCGTACCTCTAGGGGAGAGTTCTGAGCATGGTGCTAAATCTTGCCCCAGTAATGGATTTTGCAGAGGATTAAGAGAAAGTGAAATAGAAGTTGCCAATTTGGTAAAAACAAAAAGAGCGGGAAAAATTTGGTTGACTTTTGGGATTTGAAAGACCGCGATTTTCCTTTTCCACCTTTCGCCTTTTAAATCTTTTATTTCCCCAATTTTGTCGCATCTTTGCTCTCGCTTTCACGATTATTTTCTCCTTGCTCGATTGTGCAAATTTGTAGTCTCCATCTCTTCCATCTACGTAATCGAGATTATGAGGATATTCAAGAAGCAGATCGAGGGCAAAGCGCCATCATCCATTCCAAGCAATGATGCCGCCACATCCCTCGTAATTTCGCATTTAAGAGGTATCCCAGAGCCTTCACCAGCCTCCACAGTCGTTACGCCTCTTCCTCCAAAAGAAATAATAGTCCCAGTGAAAAGGAAAGGCCAAGATAGTGGAGGCTGAGGAATCTGAAGATGCTCAAAGCAAGAAGGCGCGAGTGGACAATCCATCATCACAAAAGGCAAGAATTTCAATCGATGCCATCCCTAAATTTCGAGCTCACGGTGGGTTCGAAAGATTTAAGCGCTTAAAGCCTAGGCAGCTCTGGATGGAAAAGGGGTTCCAGAAGTCAAAAGAAACCCCGGTGTTTGTGGTGGAGTTAATTTCTTTGAATGGTTGGGCTACATTCACATGATACCACCTCCTCCCATTACACCCCTTGTTAAGGAGTTCTATGCATATATCACGCCTTTGCCAAACAAGGAAGGGTTGTCTGCGGTGGTTAGAGGTAAATTAGTGGTTTTCTCTCCGGAAACCATTAATGCTTTTTATGAGCTAGACAATGAGGTGGAGGATGCTTTCTCCACCATGAAGAGGACCCCTTCCAGTGAAGACCTCGAGGAGGCGCTACGATTGATAGCCGTCGAAGGCACAGAATGGGAGATCTCCACACATGGGTGTCGCTCCATTAAAGCTGCATCATTAAAATTGGAGGCTCATATCTGGCTCCATTTCATCAAAAGCCGTATTTTGCCAACAACCCATGATACCACGGTGTCGGAAGAACGTATGTTGATGCTTCTCTGCATCTTCACTGGAAGGTCCGTCAACGTAGGCGCCCAAATCTGGCGCGAAGTAGAGGGGTGCCTAAAAAGGAAGAAAGGCCGACTGTTCTTTCCTTCTCTGATCACTCAGTTATGCATGAAGGCCGAGGTGCCTGTCGGGGATGAAGAGGATCGCCTCGTTGAAAAAGCTTTTATAGACATCAAGACTCTGACCCATCGTCACAGTGCTTCTACAGACCCAATCTCGCAAGCAGCGCAAGTAGATCCACCTCCGCCCATGCCGACCTTGTCCGAGCCTACTGTTCTAGACATGCAGAAGTGCCTCTGCTTGTAAGTCCAAGCCCTCATGCTTCGATCCACTGCACTAGAAGACGCTCTTAAGCATTTTTGGGCGTACTGCCGTAAACGAGATCGGATATTGGAGGATAGCCTCAGGTCACTGTCTACGGTAAATCTGCCAGCCTTCCCGGAATTCCCACATCGGGTATTCCAAGCTTGGCCTCTACCTTCGGATTTTGATTCTATCACTGGAGCTGAGAAAGAGAAGAACGCAAGGCCGACCCGAGCCCAGTTCGCAAAGAATGCTGGCCCAAGTCAGACTCAGCCAATTGAATCTAACCCTGCTGCCCCAAGCGAAGCTCGGGTACCAAGTGCCCCATCTGACGAAGTGCGCACCTCGACCGAGGCCGAGCTGGCTGTGTCTCCTGAAACCGAAGCTGTTTCGCCTGCTACCATCCCATCTACACGAGCTTCTCCTACTCCTTCGGTTCTCCCGGTGTAGGCTAAGGCGTTTTCAACTCAATCCTTGTTTTGTTTTGTGTTTTGTTGTGTGTCTGCTGGTTGGTGTTTTGTTGGGTGTGTTCTGTTTTGTTAAATAAAAGCATGTGATTCTGTTTTCGATGATTTCTAAGGATGATGCTTGATTGGCAAGGGATAGCTTTATGATGTTAATCTGTTTTGTTTTTACTGTGATCTTTGGTACGCCTTATTGCTCGTCTGGTCTTTACCCTTATTTTGTGGGATGTACCTCTATTAATTCTGGTATTAGCATATTAGCCCTATAGGGATTGACCATTACATCGGTGAATCTTAATCGCCTACGATTTTGTATGAGTGCCTGTCTCTCATATTTGGTTGGTACTCCCCTTGAGACAAAATACATGAGTGTGTCAACATGGATAGGACGTATGCCCTTTTTGGATCGATTGTGCCTTTCTAGCCTTCCTTAATATGATATTTTTCCTAGGGTCCCCCCTTTGAGCTTACAAGCTTTTTCTTTCTTGCACCCACCAAATATTCTCCTGCTTACCCATATATATTATTCCTTACCCTTCACTGGGCATACCTAATTGTGGTTCAGTTTTCTCATTTCTATACTAGTGCCCGTAATAATCTCTATGTCTCAAGATAACAGTGTCTCACCCCTCGGTTTTGTATAAATCTCAACATTGGGGACAATGTTATGTTCTCAGTTTGGGGGTGGGCAAGGTAAAGTAACCTCGGAAGTTAAGGGTGAGGTGGTTATAAAATATGGTCATTGTAAAAAGACCTCAAAAAAAAAAAAAAAAAACGGAGATGATAAATGAAAAAGGTGAAGATGCGGGGTCTCTATAAAAAGAGAAGAAAAATGTCAGGATAGTTGGAACCAAGAATGAGTTAGGTGCCCAGGTGCTTTGAGCTACATTATCCCAAACAATCCTACCGTCACCCAAGCCTAACATTATAAGCTGTTAAAAGACCTACTGAACCAGTATTGATTACACTCATGTTAGTGGAGAGGGGGTTGACCGAACTGAAATGTGGAGACACCTGTGCACTTGATAATCAAAGCATGGTCATATTAAGAAGAACTGAGTCATGGGAAGATTCATGTAGTGGCTAATGTGTTATATACCTATTGATATCTGAAGGGCGACATCCTTGCAATACGAGGTGATTGACCAGATTTGCAACGAGAAGAACTGAATGATCCTTTTTCTTTCAAAGAACCATGACTGAAAGTGACGTCCCTAGCTGATTAAGTCATCATCTTGGTTATCGTCGGAGCATTTTGAACATCGCTTCTTGTTTTGTGGGTGTGTTTTTGCTGTGTGACAGAGCATCACTCGAGGACGAGTAATGAGCTAAGTTTGGGGGTGTGATAACTCTTATAAATGAGTTATTATATGACCTTTTTTATGATAAAATCCTTGAGTGGGCCGGGTTCTATTTGTTTATTTCGTTGTTATGTTGTATGTTTTGTTATGTTTGCGTGTGCATGTGTGAAGGATTGAGTCAGGTGAAATCAAAGGGGCTGTTAATTGCTTTTAGGCATTATTTAAATAATTATGGCATGTAGCAGGAAGAACGGCAGTGAAGACGAGGCCGAAGTCCGCTGAGTCCAAGTCAAGCTCCAGGTTGAACGCATAGATAAGGCCGAACTCGTGAGTGAGCTTGACTTCGATGTACGAGTAAGGACTGAACGAGTAATGCTGAAGAAATGCGGGAGCAGAGTCGAGCTACAAAGACGAAGTCAACGCTCAGGAAAAGTGAAATCCGAGCTCAAGACTTCCGAGCTCAAGACTTCCGAGCTCAAGACTTCCGAGCTCAAGACTGCCGAGCTCAAGACTGCCGAGCTCAAGACTACCGAGCTCGTGAGTGGAACCGAACTCCGGGGAGAAAGAGAATAGAGCCGAGCTCGCAACCATCCGAGCTCAAAGATTGAAAAGTTCACAAGTATGAAGACGACCTCGAGACTGATGCTCGTAAGCGAGGTCGAACTCGTAAGCGAGGTCGGACTCGTAAGCGAGGTCGGAATCTTGGCCGAGCTCGAGACTGATGACCACAAATAAGATCGGAATTACAAGCGAGGTCAGGCCCGCTCAAAGGTCGAGCTTGGAAGAAAGGAAAGGAAAGGAAAGCAGATGAAGCCGCGCTTATGGACGAAACGAAGAAAAGCTATCTGCAGGACCACAGCCACGTGGCGGCTGGCCACGACAGCATAAAGGACGCGCGTTTTGCCAGAGCCAACGGAAAAAGGAAAGGATCAGTGGACGAAGGGTTTGCAGGTGCCTATTCTGTACACCTAAAAAAGTGTCAGAGTTTGTTATTTAAAAGAGAGGGCGACAATCAGATTAGAATTCATCATTCAGTATCTGGGAGAGAAATCAGAGGGCAACGCCTTGGAGAAGAAGCTATCGGAAGAGGCGACGATCCAAGGAGGAGCACGCGATTTCGGCGACGAGTGTTAATTTTGAATCTCGAATTCCTTTTTATTTTGCTATGGCATTTGTGTTTTCGAATACTGTTGCACAGCTCGCTATGAGCTAAATTCGTATGACTTGATCTTTTGATGAAACCCATGCTCGTGTGACGAGCCTGCTTCTCGCTTATCTTGTTAAGTTATTATCGTTTTCTTGGTGTTTATTTATCTTGCTTGTGATTGATCACCATGGGTGAGATCTTAGCTCTATGATTTCTGGGAAGCTCTCATAGAGTGGAAAACAAGAAAGTGACGCAAGAACATGATTTAAATATTATGTGTGTGAATAGCATAGGAATATGTGTTTGCCTTGCGTGACATAAATGAATGGAACGGTAGAGATACTCTTAAAGAGCTTCGGTATAGGAATATATTGACGAGCTTAGAGGGTATAATCTTAGATTTGGAAAAATACTAAGAGTTGGAAGATTTCATGTCATAATAACGAGGCAAGATAATGTTGAAGCATGGCGAGTACGGGCATGGATGGAATCAAGTGATCAAGTCTATTGTTCCTCCCGATATCTGCTTGTTAATCATTTATTGTCTCAAATTCTACCTCGCCTCGGTGTAAAAGTTCTCTTTAATTATTTTCTCTCATATTCACAAACAAATTGTATTCAATGTGGTTTAAAAAGTGTGTTCCCTGTGGATTCGATCTCGGAATACTTCCGTATATTACTTGTTGATTACATGCACTTGCGTAAAACAGTATATCTCTAGAATACACAACATTTGTGTCTTCTTCATGGCGGTCTTCTTGTCTGGGAGGACGTCGAGTTTGTGTGTTTGAACCCGAACCCTGACCTTGGCTCTGATTCTTCCATCTCGAGTTGTACTGCGGCTGAGTTTGCTCATAAGTCAGCCTCGGCTCATAAGGTTGTCGAGGCGGAAAGCCTTGCATAGCGTAAGCTTCAACTCCGCCTTCATAGACGGGTGTTCCCATATTTGGACAAATATCTGCTGTATGTCCCATTTCCATGCAAATTCCACAAGGATGCATAGAGAAATCCTGAGGAGGTGCGACAAATTCCTGAGGAGGTGCAATAACTCACAGGAAGGTGAAGGAACTCAGCTTGCTTCATCTTCATCTCATTCATTTCTCTCATAAGTTGCGCCATCTGCCTCGTTAGTTCCGATCCTGTCTCCACAGAATTGATAGAAGACCGGCGCGTACTAGATGCATTCTGGAGGGAATTGCTCGCCATGAAAAGGGGGAATGAGGTTGAAATGGTTTGGCTTCAACTCATACCCACGTGCAAGGGCACAACACGATAGGTTAGTAGTCTCCCTATCTTAGGGCGGAAGTAATCCCCATCGCGTGAGGCACCCATGATTGTTGTCATGATTATTGTTCGCTTGGTCACCCATGGTCCTCGGAGGAGATTCTTCAAACAAGAAATATCGACGGTAGTAAATCCTCCTTCAAGAGTAAGAGAACTGTCCTCACAAATGCTATCACAATCGGAGTGATTAAACTCACACCACACTAAGCGATCATGGTTTCCTTGGCTTGAGTATACTTCAACGGGATGCCAATCTAGGAGTTAGACTTGGCGTCCGCATACACAACACTCAACAAAGCGAGATCAAACGCAATCATGCGGTACAAAATAAGAAAGGCGAGGAGAAGAATAAAACGAAAAATGTAACATTAAGAAAACGCTTAAAGTTTTCCCGACAGCGGCGCCAAAATTTGTTGGACTTAAAAGATCACTAATAAAGTCCCTCGCAATCTAACGAGGTCGTCCAAGTGAGCAAGTTAATCCGAGTCGTCTCTCAAGGAAAACTTAACAGGGCGCTACTAAGTTACCACATGAAAGCAATTAAATTCCTAAACACTCTAATCACAAAGGGTTGTTTGATTACCTAGGCGATGAATTATTAAAGAAAGAATGACGAATTAACTAGGCGGAAATTGACAAAGCGAAGAAATTATTTAAACAAGAATTAAACCCTAGATCGAAGAACACGGAATCAGAATGATGAACCCTAGACATGAATCGAAAAGATTGACAGGAAGATACGAATAACTAAATCAATACGAAAGCGTAGAAATCAATACCAAAGAAATACGAAAGAATGAAAGAAACGAATAGGAACACTTACGGAGAAGAATGAACGATGAATTAAAGTTCTGGAATAGAAATTCAATAGCAATAATCCGTACAATAATCTTGAATCCCAATCAAAAAGAAATAAGAACAATATATGAAATACTTTAAGAACTGTGCGAATTTTAGAGAGGGGGTGTCCAGAATCCGAAAAGACTGAAATAGTAAAAATGAAGCTAGGGTTTTTCAGCGTTTAAAATCAATATATAGTGCCCGAAATATTAATACACAGCTACGCTGCTCAAAACAATGCCAAACACGAGCGGCAGAATACGGACGCAGTGAGCCGGACTCGCGAGCTCTCTGATTTGGGGACCAGCGCCAGATGCACTCCAACGCCAGACGCACGGAGTCTCGGGACGAATTTCACTTCAGGGCGCAACGCCGGATGTGACGCAGCGCCGGACGCACGGAGTCTCGGGACGATTCTTAAAAAATGTCTCCCAGCGGACGCGGGAGTCTTCGGCTTCAGCGCCCAGCGCCGGACGCGGGCGCTCTCAGAACGATTATGCATTGCCCGTCCAGCGCCGGACGCGAGCCAAGCGCCGGACACGGCGCTCTCGAAGCGAACCCAGCCGGAAGCAAGCCCAACGCGGAAGTGGGCTTGCTTTGATGCCAAGCGAGCGTCTGCGCCCAACGCCGGCTACGCCGAGTCCGTGTTGGGTGCGCGCTTTATGCACGACACAGTTGAAACGCTATCATACCCTTCACATAACACAAACGAACATGATTCCAATAAAAGATATTCAACTATAACCAAAAAAGAATCAAATCGTCGAAAACAAACAAAGAAAAACCAAACAAAAACATGCAAAACACCAACAAAAGGATTTATTTCATTAAATATTATAAAGTGATTACGAGAATTATTATATATAATATAATAATCGAATATGATTTATATATACTTATAAATCATTATATCAATAATATTATGCTAATATTTAATTATTAATTAATAATCTTTAGGATCGGACTTTGAGCCCATAAGAATAAAATTATCTAATGGGCTTTCGTTTGAAAAAGCCCAAAAGAAAAGCCCATTGAACATTCAAACTCTACATTATATCAACCTCACTCCTCCCATTTGGAACCCTAGCCTCCATAATACACTCATTCTTCCTGCAGCCACAACAAGGAATCCACAAAAGGTTTAAACTTGAATCTCTCCATTTCATTTAAGTGTATATGCGTATATGTATGTTGTGTGTTATGTGTGTGTGATATGAGTGAGAGAGAGAGACAGAGACGTGAGAAGATGGGGGCGGACATGGATGGCCGACCGCTACCGTCGACGACGGCGGTAGCGGCAGCGTGAAGGAAGGGTGGGGGAAGATTTTGATTTGGGATTTAAATGTGTTGGGTCCTTGAAGAAAATAACCAGAGAGAGAGAGAGGAGAGTGCCGAGAGGGTGAAGCCGAGAGTGAAAGCAGTGGAAGGGAGAAAGAGAGGGAGGGGACAGCCCTCGACGGTGATGTGTCGCCGGAGAGATAGGGAGAGCACGGCAGCAGCAGCTACCGAGAATGAGAGGGGAGGCTGCGGCTGCGGTCGCGTGCGTGTGTGCGTGCGTCGGTGGTCGTCTTCGCGTGCGTGTGTGCGTGCATTCGGCCGAGAAGAAGAGAAGAGATCGTGGCGGTCACGGCGGCGGTGCAACTCGCCGACCGGTGACGTGACCGGCCGGAGATGGCAATGTGTGTGTGTGTCCGCGTGTGTGTGTGTATGGTGAGTGAGTACCGAGAGAGAGACGTGGGGGAGAGGCGAGAGAGAAGAAGGTGATGAAGAGAAAAGAAAAGAAAAAAAAGATATGTGTGAGGTCGCTTGAATCGTCATTGCCGCCATTATTGGAGCAAATACCGGATTAATGTGGGATTAGGTTTAGGGTTTGAGAGTTTGAAATGCTTTTTTTTTTTTCATTTACTTGATTGCTAAATAAATTGGGCTGGGCCTTTATTTATTTATTTATTATTGTAAATTGCTAATGGGCTTGTTTTTATTTTAAAAATTGGGCCCAAAGTATAATAAGGGCGTGGGCTTGCTGTAGTGGGTCGATTTTTAAGAATAAAAAAAGAAGTGGGTCGAAAATAAATGGGTTGGGTTCCAGTGAATTAAATAATAGTTGAGCTTAGATTTAATTAATGCTTGGACTTTAATTCAATTAATGACTAGACTTGCTTTAATTAATTAAATCTTTGGACTTAAATTAATTAAATAAGTAAGATTTAACTTTGAGACTTAATTAATTAAATTATATTAAGTCTAATTAAATAAATAATTAACTTAAACTTAAACATAAGTTTAAATTATTTAATTATGGTAAGTTAATTAATTAATTAATTAATTGCTATTAAGTTTAATTAATTGACTAAGTCAAGGCTAAGTTCAAGTTTAAGTTACTTTGTTTATGATTATGACCTATTTAATTAATTTAATTAAATTCCCTTTTGATGGAATTAATTAAGTTAGAATAGTTAATAAATTAAATTATGTTAGACAAGTGCATAATTTGAGAATTTTATTATGAGTTATATTAAGCGAGATTCCTTAATATATATATGAATTTAGTATGCATTTCAATTGCATTATACTTTTGTAAAAAAGTATTTATCATAAAGAGATTATGAAATTAAATACGTTTTGAAATGAAAAGACGAACAAGGGTATTGTTGGTGCCATTGACCAAAAGATATTATTTTTCAAATTTATTTATATTTTGAAAACTCGGGTTTAACGAATCATAAGTTAGTATCCTCCTTTACTTGAACTTAAGGCTAACATTTGAGACCTATTAAGATTAGTGCTCTTGTAGGTTTTGTCGATCAAGGGATTAGCGTTGCTTCCCGAGACGATATCTGATAGTGATTTCACAGCTTTGTCCTATCAAGGTGGGCTTTATTTACCAAAAGTATATTTGAGTTATATGCTCGATATTTCATGAAATGCAAACTGCTTATCCAATAAAATGTTTTTGTGCTCTACTACTGCTTAAGGCTCGTAAATGTATCGATCGAGATTCTCTTTAAACTTAATATGTTAATTGAGAATTGTTTACACTAGTTAGTTGTTTGGTGGGTTGATCTCCATCTGACACTAACATAATCATGAGGCGTTATAAGGGTGCTTATGCGGATGCGTTCAAGCGCCATGAAATTATGAATTTGTCCGGTTCGCCCCGATGATAATAATGGGGCATGTGATCCGACGATGGTTAGAGGTCCGAGATCAAAGCGAGTAACAGAAGAGTCGTGACAATGGGCCCAATAAATGAAATATATTTGCATGCTTAGAAGTGGTTTCTCTTTTTAAAAACCTTCTAAGTCGTGTTATCATGATTGGATAAACTGCTTTTACGAATTTATGAAATGTTTATAGAAAATGCATGTCCACTGAGTACATTAGTACTCAACCCAAATGTTTTCAAATATTTTCAGGTTGATTAATGGCGCTACCAAGCGAGAGATTAGAGTTCACTACGTATTTTGACGGATTATTTTCGTATTTAGACTTCCGCTGATGAACTAGCTCTAATTTCATTTTTCCTTCTTGTCCATGAATTGAATTGTACCTTTTGATGAGCTTAGACTCAATTCTTGATGTTTAGTATTTTGACGATATCGGCTATTAGAAGCACGAAACTAAACTTGTGATCCTGATGATAATTATTGTTTTGATTGGATTACATCATTCGATGTCTTCCATTTTCATTTAGGAAGCTATCCCCAAATTCTAAGGGTTTATTGCCTTGATCATTCGAAATAACTTTACCTTATATTTTTCAGTATTTTATTAGTCGCATCTCGATTTACGAGCTTCCATTATATTAGGAATTGGGGCATGACAATTAATTCATTCCTTATTTATCATTCTTTTTGATCGAAAATGTGTTTCTGATTTCTCTTCATAGCTTAGATGCTCAGGAACAACGTTTTCTTTATGTATGATGTGTTTTAGATCAAACACATATCTTAAAATCATGACACACGTAATATATTGTAAATATTGTCGAAACTTGGAGACATCGTTAATCTGTAGGCGATTAGCCCAATCTTCTCTTGAATCTCGTACAACTGATAAATCTTGGTTTGAACTTTTCTTTGATTCCAAAGCGATGCAATCTTTTGGAAGAATATACTTTCATGAAAATTTTATCTTCAATCTCGAAGCTTAGCTCTATTCGTTTTGTATCTGCATAAGACTTCTGACGATCTTGAGTTCTTGGATTCTTTTCTTGATTTATCGTACAATTACGACCATTTCTTCAATCGCTTCGGGTCCAAGCACTTTTCTTTCTCCAACCGTGTTCTGGAAGAGCGGCGATCTACACTTTCTGCCGTGGAGGCTCCATAGGGCGTCATATTAATCGTTGCCTGATAACTGTCATATGCGAATTCAATTTTGTATTCATCTCTTGTTGAAAACTCGTCCAAAAAC
Source organism: Salvia rosmarinus (assembly GCA_036937905.1). Classification (NCBI taxonomy): domain Eukaryota; kingdom Viridiplantae; phylum Streptophyta; class Magnoliopsida; order Lamiales; family Lamiaceae; genus Salvia; species Salvia rosmarinus. Next base: position 13,715,191 of record CM072814.1, read on the forward strand.
AAGATGTAAACTTGGAGTCTCTGTTTAATGTGATTGAGATGAGCAATCCATGAAAACGTACTATCTCGAGGGCATATATTCGAGCTAATTCGTCAGCTTCATACATGAAAGAGATCTCAGGAGAAAGAATTTTCTGACGTAATTCGCACCAGAAATTTGCAGACTCTTTTAACTGAAATGATATACATAAGAGACACTCTCGACCAGAGCACTCCAATTTTTTTTTGAAAACTTGCTTTACAAAGCGAACCCATCTTCAGCATTAGCTGGACTATCAACTCCATTGGAAGATGGAGGATTCTGACGCAGGAAAGCTCTGCAATTCTACGATCGGTTTAAAGGAAAGAAGGTACAGGTAAATCTTAAGAAGAATTTGCACTTTCTTATTCTTCCTCTTCAAGATGAGGATTTCTTCTTTTGGGTGGCATACCGCATTGCAAACAAATGCTAAAATGCAGCATGTTTCGTTTATTAGAAACAGGAAAAATGTTCTCATTCAATAAACAGACTTATGTCTCAAGGATCTTCACAATTGTTTATCATAAGGTTATGATATTAAATAACACAGCTGGATACCAAAATGATCATATATATCATGGGAAGAAAAATTGCCTCTTTGAGGACTATTACAAAAGCTGGGAAACTTTGCAATCTGGGGGGTTTTCAGACATATAGATAATTTAACATCTCGGCAAAACACATCTGGTACAGCTTCTTAAGCACGCTATCGCATCATAAAAATATCTATAGACATCACTAATCTATATATATACATCCATATGTCCACGATAGGCTGTCATCGTCATCATTCTTTTCTTCCATCTATTACTCTATCTTCACTGTCATCAACGGCTTCATAGGAGTCTAACGTCTCCATATCTTTCACAATCTTACGAGATAACGGATCATTAGCATGATCGAAAATGAGTACAAGGGGATTATTCCAGGATAAAGGATGTCAGGATCAGTCACAAAAGACATTAGACTGATATCTAGAACGGAAGCTGGACTGTGCCAACAATTAGTAAAACTCGGTTTCATATATTCAAAATTTTAGACATCTGGAGTCTTGATAAACTAGCTTGAGTCTTTTCTCGAATCTTCAAAGGAGAAATCTCAGAAACATGAGAAAATAGAACAGACTGAATCGGTATAGAAATTTCAAGGGAAGCAATAAGGCTGACCATACCAATTTAGGTCAATAGGGAACATTTCAATATCGAGATAAGAATAATCAAACTGTGTAGGATCTACATCAGACTCAAGTATAAATATCTGAGTATCTGGCAAAGAAGACTCTATTTCTAGAGTATTGGTACTAGCATCAAACTTAGGGTAGTAGAATCAACATCAATGGGTTCAATATTCTATTTGTCATTAGGTATAAAAGAAAAGTTACCAGCCAACTGAAGCTGATGAATAGCTGAGATGAAGTCGGCCATAGAGGAAAAAGAGCCAACAGGGAATTCAAGTGTACATGATAATGAGAACTGATGATAGTTAGGAGTCTGAAAAAATTAGCTAAAAAAATAAGAGTTACGTGCCAATGGATGGTCCGGGGTATTTATAGTTGATGGGTCGAAACCCTAATTCTCATCAGGTCATGGTACCTAGCGACCAGACTAACGATCGCTAGGTCGGTCGCTAGTTGTAATACATAAACTTTTTAGAAGATTCTTGCAGCTAGGCTAGCGACCGCTAGGGTGGTCGCTAGTCTCGGTACAAAACTTTCTGGAACAAGCTCGCGACCTGGCTAGCGACAGCTAGAGTGGTCGCTAGCATCTTGTTCCTTTTTATCTTTGGTTACTTCCTTGCTTGTGCATCGATTATCACCTGAAAGCTACTCCTCAATCAATAAAATAAATTGAAGTATTCCATCTGGTCCCATTGCATCGTCCTCATATGCCTCTCTCACAAGCGATGGAATTGAGCGAGAAATTTCGCTCTAGGTAAGCTGCTCATTTGGTGTATATGGATAGAAACGTTCTCTGATCCTTGCCGATGAAGATAAACGAAATACCGACAAACGTGATGACGATAAACGAAATGACGACAAACAAGTTGTACTCTTCCAAACTGTCCGGACGATCCTCGTTATCGTAGATAAAAGAATACTCGAGCGTTTGCAGAAAACATATTCATGTTGTTCTGCCGTCTTTTCTCATGACTTCTTTTCAACTTCAGCTCATAAAGCAATAACTCATTTTAAGCATACATTCACATATAGCAATTCATTCAATAAAGCATGTACTCAATCATCATCTATGATAATCATAATCATAAGCATAAGCATAATCATAAGCTCTTACCTGGTGAGCTAGAGATGATGGAATCGGAATGCTGAGCTTTTCTTAAGAACAATTGACTCTTTAACTCATATTCTCAAATCAGAATCAAACAATTGATTCCATAAACTCAGATTCTCAAGATAGAGTCAAACAAATGAATTCAAAACTGTGCACAAGGATTTACAAGCTCAGAATTCAAAACTGTGCACAAACTATACAAAATTCACAAGGATTTACAGTTCAGGAATCAAGACTATGCACAGACTGTACAAATTTACAAAGGCTCACAAGTTCAGAATTCAAAACCGCTCTGATACCATTCTGTCACAGCCCGACTACTTAACCAAGTAATTAGTTAAGTAATTAGGCCGTGACGTGAGTTAAGAAACAAATCTGACAAATGTGACATCAACTTTCATCCTGAAGTAATCAAACATTTATGGTTCAAAGAAGTGGAATAGAGTTTGACAAAGGTTGATTTTAGGTTTTCAAATCACAATGAAGAATCAAGTGAAAAAGAACTACGCCACGTCGCTCTTCGAGCTTCTGCACACATCGTGCTTGCGTGCCGAGCGCTAAGTGTGCATGTGCATCGCGCCCCGCACCGGCACAGCTATGCGCACGCTCTTGAAGCTTCGCACACATCGTGCGGCAACGATGTCGCGTTGCGTCGTCCCCATCCCGCTGTTTTCTTTTACCAAGTCGCATGCTTATCGCTCGTCGGGCCTGCCCATGCGGTACGTGCGGTGGGCGCCAGTGCGTAGAGGGTCCGCTCTGTCGCTAACGTCTTCTTCTTTATCGCTAGGTCGTTCCGCCCGCTGCGGCGCGGGTCTTGGTCGGGTCGCGCAGTCACCGCCGTCGGTTGCTCACGCCCGTGCGCCTTCCGTCGTGCGACGAGACGAGACTCCATCGTGTTGCCTCGTTCTTCGTGTTATTCGTCTTCGTTCTTCATTTTTTGCAGATATAATTAATAAAAAATAATCTAACCACTGATTTTCTCGTGGTGAAAAACGATTCAAACGAAAAAACAAATAATTGAGCACGATGAACGACCGATTCGCAATTAATTATAGCGCGTGTCATAATCAAACGTGAATTAATCTAACAGAGCCAAGATACTGATCTCTAGCTCTGATACCAATTATAGGAAAATATTATTTTACTCATGCTCCCGATGATCTATCTTGGATGTTTAATTCATTATACATTGATTATGTTCCTAGATGCTCATATATAATTAAATTGCAACACACATATGTATTTTTTTGTGTTTACCTGTATATTTTTGGGATAGTAGATAAATTATGGACTCGACTTTGATCTTCGATCAGAGTCTAATGTCTATTCTTCAACTTCAAGTGAGAGCAATCAATGGAGAATACTGTAAAATTTCTCCTCGTATATATTTCTATGTGATTTTCAAAAATCACAATAAACATAGGATAATATGATTTTCTCCTACCTTGTATTTATAATATTTTTCATATTTAGATAGGACTCTTGCATATCTAATAAATATAATAATTATCTTCAATCCATAAGATAATTCATATCTAGAATAATTATCTCTTGATATCTAATAATATAAGATAATATCTATCTAGATATATGAGATGTATTAAGACAATACATAAATCATATCAGAATCCCATAATCCCAATGGGACTCTACATAGAGGGGATAGAATTTAGGCAGCTAATAAGTATTAATAGGCCTATTAGCTTATGTTCAGCCCATAACATAAATTAATTCATAAACATTTATTCATTCCACTAAAGAATAAATTCTGACTTACCCCTTTATTATAGAAGTTGAGTTGGGTTTGCACTTTAATTTAAGAAACCCCGTATTTAGGATATTACACGTTTATTAATTATTTATAGCAATCTGACTGCTTAAAATGATTAATCTCTTTAATTCCTTAAGTGTTACCACTCAACCTTATTATTGTATTTGAGCTAACTCAACTTGTAGGGTTTGGTGCAATAAAATTTTTTGAACTCCTTAAGAGGACATCATCATAAAAGGATACAGTGACTCGATACAAGTAACTAGCATGACATACAAACACTGCCTCCACCCAAGATGCAAAGAATCTTGGGTTATCTCATGTAACTCTCACCCATAACAAGTCAAAGTGATGGTCAGTAACTCACACTCACCTAAAATCTTATCGAGGTTTTGATCAACGTAAAGTCACCAAGATCTAGGTTCATCACGATGGTCAGATAGAAGAATTCATCTCACTGTGATCCATTAATGGTCAAGACGTACCAGCATAGATAAGCAACCAAGTCAAGTCACTTCTTATCTATACTGCAGCCTATACCGACTACCCGTCCTCAAGTTGTCTCAGTTGTAATCATTTTTATATCTCAACTAACTTAACCAATCATACATACTTCACCGATCTTCTACACACTGTATGATCTAATTTTTGCATGAGATAATGGGACAACATGTGCAATCAAGTAAACAATTATGATATGAGATTGTAATAGTGGTAACAAAAAACATTGTATACAAGTTCAATCATTTTGCTTTCAGTGTACAAATCCAACAATATTTAACATAATCTATTATATAATTTATATTTACACTTTTCAAAATCTATTTAAAAGTTATAATTATTTTAAACTCATCTTAAATTATTTATATATCATAGATGTGACTTAGTTTATAATTATAATTTTATTAAGTATTAAAAGTTCTTATTCATTTTTAACTATCAGTAACAATATATTTTTTAATTTATCATTAATTTTGAACAAATATCTATTTTAAAATTATTACTAATTATATATAATAAATAAGTAATATATTTTAGTACGATATACCGCTATCACTAACATACCGAATTTTTCAATATGTATCGCAGATGTATATACCAAAATTTTCAATATATACCGCGGTATCCAAAAAATTTATACCGTTATGGTACCTAAAATTAACGGTACAAGATCACACCGTATCGAAAATTACGGTATATCGAAAATTCGGTATTTTCGGTAAGGTAAGTCCTATATACCGATTTTTCAAGATTTTTTCACCCCTACTTTTTAGCGTGTATAATTTCCCTTCAATTGGTTGAAATACAAACTTTTGGTACTCACGCACAAAGTGATTCGACATCTGTTATTGTTTAACATACAAAGCGAATTGAGTTGCTATGCAATTTTTGAATGGTTGGATCCTTTGTTGCGTCGTGGTCTCATGTGTAAATATTGGAATGGTTATCATCACAAGCAATCTCATGATTGCGTATTATGTTTAGAACCAAAATGGATACACCCATTTTGATATAGTAAAACAAAATATATAGCCTATATACGCACACTTACCATATTACTCTTTTTATCCCAATAAAATTAACATCTTTAACATTTTCAAAATAAAAACAAAAAGACAGAGAAAGGAAGAAAACTAGAAACTACCATCTCTCCCATCTTCACACGGAAACCCAAGCAGCAATAGCCGCCGCGGTGCACAAACTCCAGCCGTCGTGTGATCTTTAATACTCAAATGTTCGATGCTTGAATGCACGATTGTGCATTCGATGATTCGAGTAATAATTTAAACAGAGATTTAGGATTAGGATAAAAAGTTTCTACCAAAAAAAATATAATTCGATAGGTCAAAAGTGATTAATTTGAGAGAGCTAGTTCGAAATTGAGTCAGTTGGTTTGAGTGACGTTCGTACCTCGCCATCTTCATAGAAAGATGCATATCTAAACTTTAGGTGAATACCAATCAAAGGTCCAACTATATTTATAGTTTGGAAAATATCCCGAACTATTAATAATATCAATCAAAAATTTGAACTAATGAGTATGTAATAAAAACATCCTAAAATATTGATTATAAATCAAGGGTCTAAAAATTTGAAATTATAATAAAAATATCCTGAATAATGATTCAGTTGACGTAACACTAATATCATAGATTAGACAAAGGTGAAATTATATTACTTTGTATCTATGGTTATAAAAAATAAAATATTTACGTATAAATTGAATGTTAATTAATTATCAAAACCAATATAATAATATCCAAATATTATAAAGTAAACATTAGTAGTACATAGTATTAAAAAAAATCAAGCACCACTAATTGTGAAAAATTAAAAATGGAGAAAATAACTAAATATTTAAAAGATGATGAAAATTAAAAGTAGGTTTGAAGATTAATGGTCGTGATACTTTAAACATTCATAGGCATCTTGATAAATGTTTGTAGTTGTCTACAATTTATATACACACACTGCCTCGCATCCGAGTAGTTACCCAAACTCAGAAATTTATAACCCTAAATCCTAAGTACGATTTAGCAGGGATTATTACTCTAAACAGGGATGAATAAACAATGAGACCATTTAACATTAAACTGTAATACATATATCAAGTATGTTTTGGACTTTACTACATAACTTATGTTCTTGCAATGAAAACATGTGATATGTACATACGACGATGTACTATCAAGGTATAACTTTCAATGACAACCTTCCTATTGCTCAACACCGCCCATCGCATCACTCACTCAATCGCACATTTAAAACAATATGCGTGGTCGAGTACAAATAATGCACTCAAGGACTTATGCCAAAACATTTTATCATCTTTAAATTACTCGCCCATCATGGTAAGACACAAGGGTTTTATTAAAAAGCCTTGAGCTTACTAAACATTTTCATCATTTTCATAAACATTCGTCTCAGCAGACATTTTCCTTGTATGTATGATCCATATCCCTTCATTTCATCATAACATTAACATTTACGCCGTAGAAGCGAGGCCTCCTCACGTCGCGCGACCGCCGTGAATTGTCCTTACAAAGACACAAATACCATTAGTGTACACGTTAATCCTAGCTGTATAAGCCTTCCCAAGATAGATCCGATATCGATTTCATTCATAAGTTGGGAGCGACCCAACAACATTCATCATTCATTCATTCATGGATAGGATACATACATAAAACATAAACATTTTGGGTGTGTAATTTCATCATCATTTCATAATCATTTCTCAAAAGAGAGCATCATAAATAATTACTTTTCATTTCAAGAAAGCATCATAAATAGAGCATTTTATCCTCGAGGATAAGAAAAGAAGCCCACCGGACACGTATCGCTTTCTTAATTCGCTTTCCTTCACGCCAACGATCGCATCCGCTTCTCACCTTTACGTAAAACGATTTCAAGACGTCTCACACGTTGAGATTTTCAAAGTTTAAAATAAACTTTGATAACTTATACTAATATAATTTGAATTCCTTAACTAATTCAATACGCCGCTCAATCACAGATCTTAACTAAACATTTCTCGCATTTCGATAGAGACGAGATATGTTCAACTATTTCATTTTAACCTTTAGGTTAAACGCTCAACGATTCTAACGTTTTTCGATATAAAGATTTCAATTATGAAATCTTTTCTCACCAATGAGATTTTCTTATAAAATTAATACGCTTTACACGATTAGCGTATTTATCGAACGATTTCATACGTTAATTTCAAAAGTCAACAATTTTGACTTTTCTTTATAAATTCTTCAATAATTCATATTTTAATATCTAATTTCATATAAATCGATTTTCAATCGATTTCTTTTCATAAACCCTAATTTCGATTTTTCACGCAAATCGATAAACTTTATTAATATTTTTCTTAAATATTAATTAACTTATTCATTAAACATTATTTTTCATTTCTAACGTTATTTAATATAACGTTTCACATAAACATAGTATTCTATGTTTATAAAATTTCATAAATTTTAATATGTCTAAAATAATTTCTAGACATATAATGTATTATTTTTCTTGATATTAAGGAATTAAAATCCTTAATATATTTATTCAAAGCTCACGGTTTTAAGCTTTAATTTTCAATCTTCTTCCAAAATTCTTCTAAATTCATATAGTGTACTATTTTATCATAGTATCACTAATATGTATTAACATTAACTATAGAAAATTTGGGCATCACCTATTTTATTCTCATAGGTCACGATTTTTTTCAAAATTTGTCCAAATAATTTTCTAAAATTCTAATTAATTTATACAAGGCCCCAACATTAATCTATAACATAATTATAACATATAGTCCAACATTTTCAATTTCTACATCAAGGATTCATGTTCAAGGTCACGGTTCCTTCAAGAATATACTAAACATTTTATAAAATTCCAACAAAATTACACAATGCTTATACACTATAGTGTAACAACATTACATCATAATATTCATTAAAATCAACTTAATCATCATTAAACCAAGCTTGAAGCTCACGGCTTTTTTGAATAATTTGGAGCAATTGATTTCAAAAATTTTAGTAAATTCATGTAGTACATAACTAAGGTCCTAGATCAACATTATGTTATAACATTTCTTAAATAAAATTTGTACATCAACTTAATATTTTTGGGCCATTTTCGTAATCCTCAAAATATAGCATAGGATTTTTAAAATTCTCAAAAATCACTATGAACTCCTTAGCTAATATATAACATAAATCCATCATAAATCAATCAAGAAATTTTCGATCATCATCAAAATTTTCATAACATGCTTAACTTAAATTTAAAACATGATATATGCTTATATATACATCATACTAAACATTATTAATAAACAACATCATGCTAGCATAATTTTTTAATTAAGAACACATGCTTATAACATAAAATCGAACCATTGAAAATTTAAAATCTTAACGTATAATCAAAGCTCGCTCGATTTCTAACCTTTTAACGGTATCGATTTAACGTGCAAAGATTTTAGTATCAAGGTTTTGGTGAAGGAAAATCAAGAACACTCAAGGTTTTCTCCTGGTGAGCTCACGGTAGTTTTTTTTTTTGAGAGAGAAATGTTGTTTGATTTAATTATCCAAATTGTTTAACAAAGTAATGAAATAAAACCTTAAAATTTTACACTCCTCTCTCTCGGTCACTCTCACTCACAAAACAAATTTTCAAGCCTTTCACAATATACTTTTTGTGACTCATCAATAAATCAATACTATGTCAATTAATACACATCATAAATTTTTTTGACTCAAACAAATTAGTATGTCATTTTATAGGATACTTAATCGCACTTACAAATATGTACATGATTACACAAAACAAAATGAATCCTCACTTTTTCATACACCATGGTAATACATCATCGGTTCTTACAAAGAAAACAAAAGATTTAATTTTATCTTAAGAACCTAAGAGTCATACACATTTCATTCAAGATGAACAAATCATCAATTTTTTTGTCTCATTATGTATATAGATCCAAATTTACACTATCCCAAATGTATTTACATCATCACTTAAGAGTTTCAAATTTTATCTTACCTCAAATTCAACAAATCACACTCATCATCAAACTTGATCATCTTGGTTAATTTACTTGGTTAGAGTGTACAATTATATCCCACTTGATTCATTTAATCACAACATAGCAAAATGCAAGCAAGAAAACTTACGTAAATAATTGTTTCACAAATAATAAACTCACGGCTATTTTGTTTTAAGTGCCAAATTTTGATTTTTCATGCTATTTATAGATATATATCATAATATATGTTTTAGATGATAAATTATATCATAGGAAAATTTATTAGTATCATTTCATGTGAGAAAACCCTAATTTTCAAATTGTGGTTTTCAAAATTCTAAACTTGTTCAATAATTAATCCTTAATGTTCTAGCATTATTTTAATGCTAAATAATACTCTAATTACATAAAATAATCATAGGAATTTAAATATTATAATTCCTTGATCATTAAACTCATTTTTCTATTCATCTCTAAACGCCGACGCTTGAAACGCCTCAAACGCTCATTATCGACTATCTCAAAATGGTCGTAATAAAGTCGTAATCACTTTATTAAATTATTCCATTAATAATGGAATTTAATTCTAAGCTTCACACTTAGAAAATTTTATGAAATTTTAACTATCGATATTCAATCGACGTTAAAATACTACCGAAACACTTTATATATATTATATTCCTTAATTCACAATTTTAGTGAATATAAAATAGAATTCATTATCTCGTAATTAATCGAAATCATTATTCGATAAATTACTAATTCAATTATTTCGCGAAACCCTAATTTACTTAATTTTAAATATCGTAATTAGCATTTAATTCTTCTGGATATTACATTCTACCCCTTAAAAGAAATTTCGTCCCAAAATTTGCATTCCTCATAAAGTATGGGATATCTTTGTATCATAACATCTTAAATTTTCCACGTGATTTCTTTTGTCCATGATTCCTTCATCGACTTTCATTAAAGACCCAAACTCGATTCTTTAATCGTCAATCGCACGATCAAAATAGTCGAGATTTTCATCACAACTCATCCGAGTTAAAGATCACGCCATTATGGCGGATCACGTGATTTGGGTCATTTTCATATTTCCTTAATCGTGACACGTGAAAACATTACGCACTTTCCCCAAATTTGGTGGAAGTACCAATCTATAGGCTACTGGGCCTATCATTACTAGGAGCTCGTAAGGTCCTATAAAACGTGATCTCAACATTCTTGTATCTGAACTTTATAATTTCCCTCGATGGAGAAATCTTAAGAAACTTTATTTCGCATTTAAAATGCAGCTCAGATTCACGCCAGACGTCAGTAAGACTTTTGTCCGTCCCGAGCTTTTCTTATTCTTCGCCTCATTTGGCGATATCTTAATCATTTCATTTACATTGTCAGACCTTATACTTTCTCTCACCTACTTTATTACAATAAAGTGGTGGTCGATACTTCTTTCCACATAATGCCTCATAAGGCTATATTGATCATTGCTTGACAACTATGGTCGACGTGAACTTAACAAGTGGTACAACACGCTCCCACTGCACCTCGATTTAACATTAATGTTCTATCGTATGCTTAAACGTCCATATTGTCCTTTTTAACCGCCCATCTATCTATGAGTGGACATCTATGTTAAGGTTCAATCTCGTGTCTAACTCCTTTTGTGAGTTAGTTCAAAATCTAGGGTAAACTTAGAGTCTCTATCCAAATGATAGTTTTGGTACCTCGTAAATATACGATTTCCTTTATGTACGATCGAGCTAACTTATCGATCTACGAGTCATCCGAATAGGCGAGATGAACATATTTATGAGTCAATCCACTACTACCCATATAGTAGTGCGACTTTTTACGACTTTGGCAAAACCCGCCATAAAATCCATTGCTATGTCATTCCATTTTCATTCGTATATCTCTAGAGATTATAACCTCTTATAAGGTCATTGATACAATGCCTTCACTTATTGATAACCGAGACACCGCTCGACAATATGGTTATATCTCATTTTATTCCTTACTATCTAACTTTTCTCAGAATCATAATATCTCTTAATGTCACTCGGTTGGGCGGTATGAGAAGGGTCATGAATTTCATTCATGATTTCATTTCTAAGCTTATTATTGCTTGAAATATATATATATATATATTCTATATATAATATATATCCCTTCCTTAGACATTGTCCAAGGCTTTTAAAAATCCTTCACTTCTCATTCCTTATCTTAATTTGTATTCTATTCCCATTTTCATCCTTTCTTTTCGCTTATCATCCTTTTCTTTAGTCATATGTCACCTTGAGTGTGAGAATACAACTTACGCTCGTCCTTGATTGCCTAACTATTTCTGTTTTCATTTTCTTAACTTTCCAATGAGTTTTCATTTTCTATAAGGACATACCATAATTTAGACTGAATTTTATAACTTAGGGCAGTAGATTCTACATTAACCTTCCGTAGGTGATAATTTATATCACAATTGTAATCTTTTACTGATTCGAGCCATCTTTTCTATCCCGTATCCAAGTTTCTTTGCTCAAGAATTAATTCAAACTTTTGTAATCTGTGAAGGATTCTTAACTTATCATTACATAGGAGTGATGTCTCCAAGACTTTGATACTTATACTATTGTTACTATTTCAAGTCGTGAGTTGGGAATTTCTATTCATGTGGCCTAAGTCATCAGGATGCGTAAGCTATTATCTTTCTCATATTAATACATAGCCTTACTTTTATTAATCCATGTAAATTTGATTCCTTTTGGGTAGCTATGTTATCGGCCTTGCTACCTTAGAGAGTTCTCAATGGATCTCTGATAGTAGTCAATTAATCTAAGAAATTCCTGATCTCATTTTAGGTCATCGACGACTTTCATTCTTAATTGCTTTATCCTTCGCCAGATCTACTTTGATTCCTTCTAAAGACACTATGTGCCCGAGGAATATTTCTTGTCCAAATTCACAATATCGTTTCGCAAAATTTGCCCGCTCTTAAAATTGTGAAGACATCCTTCGACGCTCTTTATGTTCTTCTCATTCTTCGTATGGATAAGAACATTATTCATAAAGATTAAGACAAAATTGTCTAAGTATGTGTGGAACACTCGATTTTGAGGTTCATGATCGTGGTGGTGCATTTGTTAGTCCGAATGGCTTAACTATTATCTCATAGTAACCATATCTTATTCGAACAATTCGTTGTCGATATCGGATACCATTTCTACAAAGACCATATAATATATTACATCAAAATGCCTCAATGAGGACTTTTCATACATTAATTACGAGGGTCGGTCTATCGTCGATCGATTACATGGCATCTAGTTCTTTTACATTCAAAATTTTGACACCATTTTAACATATTCACAAAATACTCCAAACTACGCTTATTTTACATATTCTAACCACACCATTTTCAACATAAACCATTATCTACATATAAGTCTCATATCATCATGGGATTCTACGCCTCGAGTGGCCTTCATCGAATCGCATCTCATTTGGAAACTTGCCTTTCTCCGTGCACGCTTTTGTTTCATACTCCGATGATCTATCTCCTTCAGAGCCGTGGGTCAAGTCGCCCCTGCTTCTTCTTCAATACCGTAAGTTTGTGTTACTTTTATCGTAAAGTATGGTTGAGTTGGTAGTGGTAATTCTCCTAATCCGCGAGGGCGGTAAGATCCTCGCCCTTTGGCCATTCTCATCCCTTTCGTGTATAATTGACGGCACAGACGCGGCGCGCTTGGAACATCGTGGTACAACCATTCCTTTATACCATACCGTGTAACTTGCCGGGACCAGACAAGTGCTCATCGGTGCTGCCCATACGCATAATATGTATGCTTGAGCCGGTTGACAAACTCGTAAGTCCGCCCAAGTCTTGAATTTTCTACATGCGTAAGATATTCTCGATACTTTTTTGCAAACTTTGCCACCTGTCATAAACGATTTAATAAGCCTTTGATACCATCCTCATCCGTAACTCCATAGTTACGAGCATCCTTCCAAAGGTGCAAATTCCTCCAAAACTGCCCTAAATCCATGCCCGCTTATAATAAAAGAGCCGATACGCCTGTGTGAGTTCTAAGCTTGTAGGCTTGTGGTTATCTTCTTACCAGATTATTCCTTTTTCCCGCCATCCGTAAAAATGATATTTCTAGATAAGTCGACTTAAATCAAAGCAATAGAGGGAATTTTAAACAAGAAGGATCTCTTAAAGAATTAAACACTTTAAGACATATATAACTTGTAGACAACTTACGCCACGACTCGACTCATGACACTTATCTTATCACTCATTTTACGCTTTACACCTTCAACAGATATCGCTCTAAATTTATTCGCATAAGCAAATAGTGGGTACTAATATCCTGTCACAGAAAATCTCTAACGAAGAGACTAGCCCTGTGTCACTAATCACGTGAATGACATCCATTTCCTAAACTTCTTGTTTCTAGAATTATATCTACGCTCCACATAGATATAATGATCCAAATCATCGATAGAACCTTAGGCGATCCTAGGTTCAATTCTAAGCCTTTACAACACCGCGACGGCCATAATTCTCATATAGGTGAAGAAATTTTCATTTCGATTCGCTTATCCCTAATTAGGTTCTATCGCTTCTCACACATACTTGTGCGATGTTAGAACATGAAGCACCTATATCGAACAAAATATTATAGGTAAAGAAAATATTATAGGTATTCCGAGAAATCTTTCTCATACCTATCGTGCCTCCTTGGTTTTGTTCGCTCGCTTTCTGTGAAGTATAGGCTTTGGTCTACGGTGTTCCCGCTCATTCAAGTAAACATCTATTTCATATATCATTGTCCTTTCCATCGGGACATTATGTTCCTTGCTATAGTCTTCTATCACCTCGCTTACCGTATCCTTTTCGGGTATCGCATCATATGCTTTTACCAATAGCATTTTGTGGTTAGGTCTACATCAACCTATCCTTTGATATTGATATTTCGATAATTAAATCTTATCGTAGAGATCGCCATGTCTCTATCACTATCATTCATTCCTAATCCAAGATGAATGATTCAATTCTTTTTTTCACTTTATCGATCTTAGGAATATATTTCATATATCCTTACTTTAACTCTTTTCAAGGAAAATCTTTATTTATCAAGTCATATGTCTCAAGCTTATATCATGTCGTGGCTATCTTATAATCAGATAGCTCATAGTTTCTTCACTTATTTTGACTTTTGTCCCTTTTTCGAACATGGTATCCGAAAGTAATATTACTTTCTATACTTCGGCTCACACATTCGTGGTTAGAACCGCTATTATTGTCGATGGTTTGGTAAGGTAGTACATTCAGACACCATAACTTAAATTCCAAGCATCTTATTACCATGTCTCGCTTTGGAGATATTTTCTCCATACTGATTTACATACTAGGGCTATCCTAGTCGCTCACACAATCTCAAGGATTATGATTCCTCAATCTCATTATCGCTTGTTTAACCAAGTTTCAATTATTGAATCGATTATGCTCAAGCATAATCTCATTGATTGAGGTATAAGGCGAGAGATTTATTTTCTGAGATGCTATCATTTCTTTATATATATATTCTTTGAAAAGAATATCTTGCATGCATCTTCATTCTTTTAAACATGTCCAACCTACTAACGAGGTTTTAGGGACAAACAACTATCTTAAAGATAAGTTGTAATCTCTCTCTCGTTATGACATGGTGAGGGGAAATTATATCCCACGGATATCATATACTTTTCTTTACTTTTACTCTTGCATTCAATGCTAAAGAGTATCTTATTCATAACTTTATTATCATAATACCATATATGAAGGTATAACTTCACCGTTATCAATCTTTGTAAAGCCCATCAAGGGTCATCACATCCATGTGTATCATAGGAAAATATCTCGCCTCATCGAGATTTTCTTTACATCATAATTTCGATGTCTATCACTTTATCGGTCTCGAAACTTTTAGGTGATCAAATAAGTCAACCTATATCATGCCCGATGTTTATCGCTTACTAATTCGCACTTAGGTGACAAGGTAAGTCAACATTCATCATACTTGATGGTTTCAAGAATCGAGGAGAAATTATCACGACTACTTACAAGAGGTACCGCCTCACAAATCAAAATAACATCTTTTAATGATTGAATCGATATGCTCTTCGATCGAATAATTGGGATCTAGGTCCAAGACCGTAATGACGACTCATCGAGATTTCTTTGGTCATATGGGCTGGCTGCACCCATCACAATTATTTTCTCACCACACAAGGCTTGGTTTCAAAGGACACTTTATAAGGTTTCGTGTTGTAAATTTTCTTCGTAAAAGTGAGAAACTCAAATGATTTCTCAATTGAACTAGTCATGAGTTAAACTCAATGACGTAAATTGGGTAATGAATATAATTTGAAACCTTATATACTGTAATAGGTCATCAACAAAGGTTCTCATGTACGTCATGGCTCTACTTGTATTATCGAAATCTTACTTTCTTAGTAACATTCTAAGATTCTTATCATACTATAAGGTTCTCATTCTATATAAATCATAGAACTAACTTCAACTGATTCTCGTAAATTCTGGAGTAGGAATCAGGATTTGGTCCTTCATAACAAATAAATTACAGTGCATTAGGGTACGAGGCGAAAACCGTACGTAAATCGGAGTTCAAACGAAGAGAACGAGCCAAAACAAAATCACCGCACAAGTGCAGAAAATTCGCGCGCGCGCCGAGATCGTAGGCGATGCCGACACCGAGGTCGTGCATGCCGCTGCCGATGCCGAGGTAGTACGGCTACCAAGGCCGACGCCGAGGTAGTACATGCCAAAAAGTCGATGTTATAAATTTCCAAGTCAAAGTCGACACGCACATGCCGGGCGAAGTCGAGGTCGCATATGCCGAGGTCGAAGTCGAGTCGCATATGCCGAGGTCGAAGTCGAGTCGCACATGCCGAGGTCGAAGTCGAAGTCGCAGTCGAGGTCAATGCCGAGTCGTCGACATGCGAGTCGAAGTCGAGTCGCATATGCCGAGTCGAAGTCGAGTCGCGATGCCAAGTCGGTCGAGTCGCACATGCCAAGTCGAGTCGCACATGCCGAGGTCGAAGTCGAGTCGCATATGCCGAGGTCGTCGAGTCGCATCCGAGTCGCGAGTCGCCGATCGTAATCGAGTCGCATATGCCGAGGTCGAAGTCGCATCCGAGGTCGAGTCGCACATGCCGAGGTCGTAGAGTCGCAGCCGAGGTCGAGTCGATGCCGCCAGGTCGTCGAGTCGCACATGCCGAGCAAGTCGAGTCGCATGCCGCAGCATCGAAGTCGAAATCGAGTCGCACATGCCGAGGTCGAAATCGAGTCGCATACATTCGCCACATTTTTGCCTTCCAAGCTCGAGTCTAACTTTACTTTCGCTCTTCATGTCATTCTTTTGTTCTTGTAAGGGAATGAAGTTCGCATTTCTATGTTCTTTTGCAATACGTGATCATGCTTCTTATATCGCCTATGTTCTTCTCGAGATGACATATCATTTGTCATAATAAATCTTGAGATTTGAAACTAAAGTTTCAAATAATGAAAACATAGTTCATTTATACATGCACATTTCTTTTCAATTTCAAGAATTCATCATTCCAACTTTGGCCATTCACGTTCATTTCAAGCATATTCATTCATTATACATAATCTTGAAATTTGAACGAATTTGGTTATGAAAACTTGAAAATTTTGTTCAATTTCATAACATACTTATTGAATGCATGTATTACTTGAATTTTGCAAATTCAACATTTCATTCTCGCACATTTTGCCCATTATCAATCATAAGCATTCATTTCTAACTTGATCACTTTGCATAACTTCCATTCTCAACATTATTCATAACTTCCATTTCATATCATTCATCTTTCACATCTTTCATTCCTTTTGAAAAATCATCTCGATCCTTTTTCTTTTTCAACTTTTCATTTCAAAATTTTGAAAAGGAATCATTTACCTCATTTCGGCCGAGCTTGATGTGATGGAGTGTTGAGCATTGTCACCGACCTTTAGAAGTCTAGTGACTCAATCTGACTTAACCTCAAAGGAGATTTTGGGTTCAAAGAGCGAACCGCCTCGATACCACTCAGAATGCCCCTAAATCCTAAGTACGATTTAGCAGTGATTATTACTCTAAACAGGATGAATAAACAATGAGACCATTTAACATTAAACTGTAATACATATATCAAGTATGTTTTGGACTTTACTACATAACTTATGTTCTTGCAATGAAAACATGTGATATGTACATATGACGATGTACTATCAAGGTATAACTTTCAACGACAACCTTCCTATTGCTCAACACCGCCCATCGCATCACTCACTCAATCTGCACATTTAAAACAATATGCAGGTCGAGTACAAATAATGCACTCAAGGACTTATGCCAAAACATTTTATCATCTTTAAATTACATCGCCCATCATGGTAAGACACAAGGTTTTTATTTGAAAAGGCCTTGAGCTTACTAAACATTTTCATCATTTTCATAAACATTCGTCTCACGCACATTTTCCTTGTATGTATGATCCATATCCCTTCATTTCATCATAACATTAACATTTACGCCGTAGAAGCGAGGCCTCCTCACGTCGCGCGACCGCCGTGAATTGTCCTTACAAAGACACAAATACCATTAGTGTACACGTTAATCCTAGCTGTATAAGCCTTCCCAAGATAGATCCGATATCGATTTCATTCATAAGTTGGGAGCGACCCAACAACATTCATCATTCATTCATTCATGGATAGGATACATACATAAAACATAAACATTTTGGGTGTAATTTCATCATCATTTCATAATCATTTCTCAAAAGAGAGCATCATAAATAATTACTTTTCATTTCAAGAAAGCATCATAAATAGAGCATTTTATCCTCGAGGATAAGAAAGAAGCCCACCGGCACGTAAGCTTTCTTAATTCGCTTTCCTTTACGCCAACGATCGCATCCGCTGCCTCACCTTTACGTAAAAACGATTTCAAGACGTCTCACACGTTGAGATTTTCAAAGTTTAAAATAAACTTTGATAACTTATACTAATATAATTTGAATTCCTTAACTAATTCAATACGCGCTCAATCACAGATCTTAAACTAAACATTTCTCATTTCGATAGAGACGAGATATGTTCAACTATTTCATTTTAACCTTTAGGTTAAACGCTCAACGATTCTAACGTTTTTCGATATAAAGATTTCAATTATGAAATCTTTTCTCACCAATGAGATTTTCTTATAAAATTAATACGCTTTACACGTATTAGCGTATTTATCGAACGATTTCATACGTTAATTTCAAAAGTCAACAATTTTGACTTTTCTTTATAAATTCTTTAATAATTCATATTTTTAATATCTAATTTCAATATAAATCGATTTTCAATCGATTTCTTTTCATAAACCCTAATTTCGATTTTTCACGCAAATCGATAAACTTTATTAATATTTTCTTAAATATTAATTAACTTATTCATTAAACATTATTTTTCATTTCTAACGTTATTTAATATAACGTTTCACATAAACATAGTATTCTATGTTTATAAAATTTCATAAATTTTAATATGTCTAAAATAATTTCTAGACATATAATGTATTATTTTTCTCGATATTAAGGATTTAAAACCTTAATATATTTATTCAAAGCTCACGGCCCTTAAGCTTTAATTTTCAATCTTCTTCCAAAATTCTTCTAAATTCATATAGTGTACTATTTTATCATAGTATCACTAATATGTATTAACATTAACTATAGAAAATTTGGGCATCACCTATTTTATTCTATAGGTCACGGTTTTTCTCAAAAATTTGTCAAATAAATTTTCTAAAATTCTAATTAATTTATACAAGGCCCCAACATTAATCTATAACATAATTATAACATATAGTCCAACATTTTCAATTTCTACATCAAGGATTCATTGTTCAAGGTCACGGTTCCTCCTCAAGAATATACTAAACATTTTTATAAAATTCCAACAAAATTACACAATGCTTATATACTATCATGTAACAACATTACATCATAATATTCATTAAAATCAACTTAATCATCATTAAACCAAGCTTGAAGCTCACGGCTTTTTGAAAATTTGGAGCAACCATTTTCAAAAATTCTTAGTAAATTCATGTAGTACATAACTAAGGTCCTAGATCAACATTATGTTATAACATTACTTAAATAAAATTTGTACATCAACTTAATATTTTTGGGCATTTTCGTAATCCTCAAAATATAGCATATGATTTTTAAAATTTTCAAAAATCACTATGAACTCCTATAACATCATATATCATTAATCCATCATTAAATCAATCAAGAAATTTTCGATCATCATCAAAAATTTTTAACATGCTTAATTTTAATTTAAAACATGATATATGCTTCTATTATCATCATACTACAATATTAATAATTAACAACATCAGCATGCTAGCATAATTTTTTTCATTAAGAACACATGCTTAAAATAAAATCGAACCATTGAAAATTTAAAATCTTAACGTATAATCAAGCTCGCTCGATTTCTAACCTTTTAACGGTGTCGATTTAATGTGCAAGGATTTAGATATCAAGGTTTGGTGAAGGAAAAGAAAGAACACTCAAGGTTTTTCTCCTGGTGTAGCTCACGGTAGTTTTTGTTTTTGAAAGAGAGTGAAATGTGTTTTGTTTTGGAAATCCTAAGACTTTTAAGTAAATAAATTAAAGACTAAACTTAAACTACACTCTCACTCTTCTCATCACAAACAATTTGGAAGCTTTTCACAATTTAGCTTTATGACTCATCAATATTACATCACTCTCTGGTCTCTCAATTTAATCCTTCACTTTGGTCACAAACTCTTCTACAAAGCAAGATTTTTAAATTTCTTTATGACTCATCAACTAAGTATGTCATCACCATACATGGAACTTAATAACTTATTCTCTACACAATTTGAACAAAACAAAATTTGAAACAAAACAAATTGGACTCACTAGAAGAGCCATCGGTCACTCTAATTTGAAGACAAAGGATTAATTTTATTTTGTCTTACACATGTATAAAGTCAACACATTCCCAAATGCAAGAATACATCATCACTTAAGAGTTGTGTTCAAGCTTCTTTCCTCATTTTCCAAACATAATACACTATCTCACACATCACACACATCACTTGATTCATCTATTTAATTTACTTGGTTAATGTGTACAATTATATCCCACTTGATTCATTTAATCACAACATAGCAAATTCAAGCAAGAAAACTCACGTAAACTTGTTTCACACAAATAATGGTCACGGCACTTTTCAACTTAAATGCCAAATTTTTATTTTTCATGCTATTTATAGATATATATCATAATATATGTCTTAGATGATAAATTATATCATAGGAAAAATTATTAGTATCATTTCATGTGAGAAACCCTAATTTTCAAATTAGGGTTTTCAAAATTCTAAACTTGTTCAATAATTAATCCTTAATGTTCTAGCATTATTTTAATGCTAAATAATACTCTAATTACATAAAATAATCATAGGAATTTAAATATTATAATTCCTTGATCATTAAACTCATTTTTCTATTCATCTCTAAACGCCGACGTTTGAACGCCTCAAACGCTCATTATCGACTCATCTCAAAATGGTCGTAATAAAGTCGTAATCACTTTATTAAATTATTCCATTAATAATGGAATTTAATTCTAAGCTTCACACTTAGAAAATTTTATGAAATTTTAACTATCGATATTCAATCGACGTTAAAATACTACCGCCAAACACTTTATATATTTATATTCCTTAATTCACAATCCTTAGTGAATATAAAATAGAATTCATTATCTCATAATTAATCGAAATCATTATTCGATAAATTACTAATTCAATTATTTCGCGAAACCCTAATTTACTTAATTTTAAATATCGTAATTAGCATTTAATTCTTCTGGATATTACATAAACTTAGTCTCTATCTCAAATGATAGGTTTTGGTACCCCGTAGATTTTACGATTCCCTTTATGTACGATCGAGCTAACTTATCGATCTACGAGTCATCCGAATAGGCGAGATGAACATATTTATGAGTCAATCCACTACTACCCATATAGCAGTGACTTTACGACTTTGGCAAACCCGCTATAAAATCCATCATATGTCATTTTTCATTCGTATATCTCTAGAGATTATAACCTCTTATAAGGTCATTGATACAATGCCTTCACTTGTTGATAACCGAGACAATGCTCGACAATATGGTTATATCTCATTTTATTCCTTACTATCTAACTTTTCTCGTAAATCATAATATCTCTTAATGTCACTGGTTTACGGTATGAGAAAGGTCATGAGCTTCATTCATGATTTCATTTCTAAGCTTATTATTGCTTGAAATATATATACATATAACCTTTTCTTTAGACAATATGACATTGTCCAAATATTTTAAAATCCTTCACTTCTTCATTCCTTATCTTAATTTGTATTCTATTCCCATTTTCATCCTTTCTCCTTTCGCTTATCATCCTTTTCTTTAGTCATATGTCACCTTGAGTGTGAGAATACAACTTACGCTCGTCCCTCGATTGCCCAACTATTTCGCTTTCATTTTCTTAAACTCTCCAATGAGTTTTCCTTTTCTATAAGGACATATCATAATTTAGACTCAATTTTATAACTTAGGGCATTAGAAATTACATTAACCTTCCGTAGGTGATAATTTATATCATAATTGTAATCTTTACCGATTCGAGCCATCTTTTCTATCCCGTATCCAAGTCTCTTTGCTCAAGAATTAATTCAAACTTTGTAATATTGTGAAGGGTTCTTAACTTATCGTCATAGGAGTGATGTCTCCAAGACTTTGATACTTATACTATTGTTACTATTTCAAGTCGTGAGTTGGGAATTTCTATTCATGTGGCCTAAGTCATTGTGATGCGTAAGCTATTATCTTTCTCATATTAATACATAGCCTTACTTTTATTAATCCATGTAAATTTGATTCCTTTGGGTAGCTATGTTATCGGCCTCGCTACTTAGAGAGTTCTCAATGGATCTCGATAGTAGTCAATTAATCTAAGAAATTCCCGATCTCATTTTAGGTCATCGACGACTTTCATTCTTAATTGCTTTATCCTTTGCCGATCTACATTGATTTCTTCTAAAGACACTATGTGCCGAGGAATATTTCTTAAGCCAAATTCACAATACTATTTCGCAAAATTTATCCGCTCTTAAAATTGTGAAGACAGTCCTTCGATGTTCTTTCTCGCTCTTCGTATGGATAAGAACATTATTCATAAAGATTAAGACAAAATTGTCTAAATATGTGTGGAACACTCGATTTTGAGGTTCATGATCGTGGTCGGTGCATTTGTTAGTCCGAATGGCATAACTATTATCTCATAGTAACCATATCTTATTCGAACAATTCGTTGTCGATATCTGATACCATTCTACAAAACCATATAATATATTACATCGAAAATGCATCAGTGAGGACTTTTCATACATTAATTACAAGGGTCGGTCTATCGTCGACTAATTACATGGCATCTAGTTCTTTTACATTCAAAATTTTGACACCATTTTAACATATTCACAAAATACTCCAAACTACGCTTATTTTACATATTCTAACCACACCATTTTCAACATAAACCATTATCTACATATAAGTCTCATATCATCATGAGATTCTACGCCTCGAGTGGCCTTCATCGAATCGCACTCTCATTTGGAAACTTGCCTTTCTCCGTGTGCGCTTGCTTCATACTCCGATGATCTATCTCCTTCGAGAGCCGTGGGTCAAGCTACCCTGCTTCTTCTTCAATACCGAAGTTTGTGTTACTTTTATCGTAAGTATGGTTGAGTTGGTAGTGGTAATTCTCCTAATCCGTGAGGGCGGTAAGATCCTCGTCCTTTGGCCATTCTCATCCTTTTCGTGTATAATTGACGGCACAGACGTGGGCGGCGTTGGAACATCGTGGTACAACCATTCCTTTGTACCATACTGGGTAACTTGTCGGGACCGTGACAAGTGCTAGTAGGTGCAGCCCATACGCATAATATGTATGCTTGAGCCGGTTGACAACCGTAAGTCCGCCCAAGTCTTGAATTTTCTACATGCGTAAGATATTCTCTTGATACTTTTTTGCAAACTTTGCCACTCTGTTGGCAAACGATTTAATAAACCTTTGGATACCATCCTCATCCGTAACTCCATAGTTACGAGCATCCTTCCAAAGGTGCGTAAATTCCTCCAAAACCGTCCTAAATCCATGCCCGCTTTATAATAAAAGAGCCGATACGCCTGTGAGTTCTAAGCTTGTAGGCTTGTGGTTATCTTCACCAGATACTCCATTTTCCGCCATCCAGAAATGATATTTCTAGATAAGTCGGACTTAAATCAAAGCAATAGAGGAATTTTAAACAAGAAGGATCTCTTAAAGAATTAAACACTTTAAGACATATATAACTTGTAGACAACTTACGCCACGACTCATTACACTTATCTTATCACCATTTTACGCTTTTACACCATCAGTCGATATCGCTCTAAATTTATTCGCATAAGCAAATAGTGGGTACTAATATCATGTCACAGAAAATCTCTAACGAAGAGACTAGCCCTGTGTCACTAATCACGTGAATGACATCCATTTCCTAAACTTCTTGTTTCTAGAATTATATCTACGCTCCACATAGATATAATGATCCAAATCATTGGATAGAACCTTAGGTGATCCTAGGTTCAATTCTAAGCCATTACAATACTTACGACGGCCATAATTCTCATATAGGTGAAGAAATTTTCATTTCTTGATTCGCTTATCCCTAATTAGGTTCTATCGCTTCGCACATACTTGTGCGATGTTAGAACATAAAATGCACCTATATCGAACAAAATATTATAGGTATTCCGAGAAATCTTCTCATACCTATCGTGCCTTCTTGGGTTTTGTTCGCTCGCCGTGTGAAGTATAGGCTTTGGTCTACGGTGTTCCCGCTCATTCAAGTAAACATCTATTTCATATGTCATTGTCCTTTCCATCGGGACATTATGTTCCTCTATAGTCTTCTATCACCTCGCTTACCGTATCCTTTCGGTATCGCATCATGCTATGCTTTTACCAATAGCATTTTATGGTTAGGTCTACATCAACCTATCCTTTGATATTGATATTTCGATAATTAAATCTTATCGTAGATCGCCATGTCTCTATCACTATCATTCATTCCTAATCCAAGATGAATGATTCAACTTCCTTTTCACTTTATCTATCTTAGGAATATATTTCATATATCCTTACTTTAACTCTTTTCAAGGAAATCCTTATTTATCAAGTCATATTTCTCTGCTTATATTATGTCGTGGCTATCTTATAATCAGATAGCTCATAGTTTCTTCACTATTCCCGACTTTTGTCCTTTTTTGAACATGGTCTCCGAAAGTAATATTACTTTCTATACTTCTTTTCACACTCGTGATTAGAACCGCATTATTGTCGTATGGCTTGGTGAGGTAGTACATTCAGAAACCATGACTTAAATTCCAAGCATCTTATTACCATGTCTCGCTTTGGAGATATTTTCTCCATACTTGATTTACATACTAGGGCTATCCTAGTCGCTCACACAATCTCAAGGATTATGATTCCTCAATCTCATTATCGCTTGTTTAGCCAAGTCTCAATTATTTGAATCGATTATGCTCAAGCATAATCTCATTGATTGAGGTATAAAGCGAGAGATCTATTTTCCGAGATGCTATCATTTCTTTATATATATATTCTTTGAAAAGAATATCTTGTATGCATCTTCATTCTTTAAACATGTCCAACCTACTAACGAGGTTTAGGGACAAACAACTATCTTAAAGATAAGTTGTAATCTCTCTCGTTATGACATGGTGAGGGAAATTATATCCCACTGATATCATATACTTTTCTTTACTTTTACTCTTGCATTCAATGCTAAAGAGTATCTTGTTCATCACTTTATTATCATAATACCATATGAAGGTATAACTTCACTATTATCAATCTTTGTAAAGCCCATCATGGTCATCACATCCATGTGTATCATAGGGAAAATATCTCGCCTCATCGAGATTTTCTTTACATCATAATTTCTTGATGTTTATCACTTTATCGATCTAAAACTTTTAGGTGATCGAATAAGTCAACCTATTTCATGCCCGATGTTTATCGCTTTACTAATTCGCACTTAGGTGACAAGGTAAGTCAACATTCATCATACTTGATGGTTTCAAGAATCGAGGAGAAATTATCACGACTACTTACAAGAGGTATGGTCTCACAAATCAAATTAACATCTTTTAAGGATTGAATCGATATGCTCTTCGATCAATAATTGGGATCTAGGTCCAAGACCGTAATGACGACTCATCGAGATTTCTTGGTCATATGGGCTGGCTGCACCCACACAATTATATTCTCACCACACAAGGCTTGGTTTTAAAGGACACTTTATAATTTTTTGGGTTATAAATTTCTTCGTAAAAGTGAGAAACTCAAATGATTTCTCAATTGGGACTAGATCATAGAGTTAAACTCAATGACGTAAATTGGGTAATGAATATAATTTGAAACCTTGTATACTGTAATAGGTCATCAACAAAGGTTCTCATGTACGTCATGGCTCTACTTGTTTTATCGAAATCTTACTTTCTTAGTAACATTCTAAGATTCTTATCATACTATAACGTTCTTATTCTATATAAATCATAGAACTAACTTCAACTGATTCTCTTAAATTCGGAGTAGGAATCAGGGATTTGGTCCTTCATAGAAATAAAGTACAATGCATTAGGAGTACGTAGGAGTTCATAAAAACGAGCGATTATAATTTGAGAAATTCGTAAATATACCAATCAATGGAGTTCAAACGAATTGTCAGAACGAGCTCATCATATATCCTATCAATGAAAATTTGATTATTACTATTTATTTCAAAATAAAAAACATATATATCAATTTGTGAAATCTCGTGAAAATCAATACAGTATCCAAATTTATTTAAAAAATTGTACAGAATATAACCATTTATTTTAGATTTTTAGTTTGTGAAGTTTATGAGAAATTGATGCTAGATTCGAAATTTGTTTAATTTTTTAAAAAATATATAGTTTTATTTCTGTTTTGAATTGGTAAAGTCTCATGAAAAATTTAAAATAATATTAGAAAATTAAATAAAATTTCTCAATTAAGATATATAACTATTTATTTGGCCAATTAATTAATTAGTTGACCAAATTAAATTTATAGTGCAAAATAATTACAAATTGTGTGATGGAAAAATACATACAACTATTTATATAGGTTTGAGTCTGATTAGAAATGATAATTTGTTATTTCATTGCTCTAACTTATAAGGACTCACATTATTTGACAAACTTAAATATTATTGACTAAAGTAACCTTAAACAAATTAAACTTTCAAAATCAAATTTTCAACAAAAAAATATAAATATTTTTTTGGTCAATTAATTAATTAACTGGTTAGATTAAATTAGGGTGTAAAATAATTATGGGATGAGAAAATATATATTGATTTTAAATTTTTATATATATTAATGTCCAATAGGTGGAGTATGATTAATAAGCGATATGTGATGAGTAATTTTATTATTAAAATTAAAATTTAAAATGTATTAAATGTTATATCTTGTAACACTAATATCAAAATTAATTATCTTGTAACAACATATTTAAATACAATCAAAAAGTAAAATATTCTTATAACTTATAATATTAGACAAAAAGAACAAATTCAATTTCGTGTTAGTTTTGCTCTGTGGACCAATGAAAAATATCCTAAACTAATTATAGCATCATCCATAAGGTGACATTAAATGGATAGTTTAAAATTTTAAAAAATATAACTATTTATTTAGCCATCAAATTAATTAATTGGTCACATTAAATTAGTAGTGTAAAATAATTGTAGGATGAAAAATATACATTGATTCTAAGTATATATATATATATATATATATATATATATATATATATATATATAGTTGTTCAATTGGTGGAGTATGATTATAAATCAATGTGAGATAAGATATTTTAGTATAATTAAATTAGAATTTAAAGACATTAAATAGAAATTTAGATAAATAAGAATGGATGAATTTAATGGTGCCACATAAGATATGAGGATGTGGTATACTAAGTTTCACTTCTATTATATGTTGATAAGATGACAATAAATGGATAGTTTAAAATCTAAAAATATAACTATTTATTTGGCCATCTAATTAATTAATTAGCCAAATTAAATTAGTGGTGTAAAATAATTGTAGGATGAAAAATATACATTGATTCTAAGTATATATATATAAGTTGTTCAATTGATGGAGTATGATTAGAAATCAATGTGAGATAAAATATTTTAGTATGATTAGAATTAGAATTTAAAAGACATTAAATAGAGAATTTAGATAAATTAAAATGGAGGAATATAATGGTGCCATATAAGATATGAGGATGATGTGGTATTAAGTTTCACTAATTCTATTATATATTGATAATTATATCTTCAAAAGATGATGGTTCTACCTATTTTTTATCCATTTAACCACTTTATACTCTTCCTCTAAACAACCGTGCCGAAAAAAATGAGTCGTGTTCGACATGACGAAGAGTATTCGCTTAAATATATGAGTATCAAGTATTTTTAAATTATTTTTCTCGTTGAGCTTTTGGTCTGATTAGCTTGATGGATTAGCCCGAACCCCAAGAGTTAAGATTAACATTGAAAATTTCTAATTCGAAAAAATATCAACCACAATGACCCGAATTGAATAACCCGACAACCCAAATAAACTGACCCGAACCTTAGTGGATTAACCTGATTAACATCCCTAATCTTAGTAGTATGAACCTTCGATTGACATTATCAATAATTCAAGATATTCTTAAAACTAAACATACACTTACTGATATTTAGCCTTAAATCTTTGTGGAAATATATGGGAATGCCCTTTTTTTTTTAAAGTTGAAGCAATATATATCCATTTCAAAAAAAGAGTGCAGCCTATACCCATTTCATTTTTTAAAAATATTTTTGAAGGATTTGCACAGAAATTAATACAGTCATTTCAAATATCAATCAAATCAAAAATAAAAAATCGTTAAGTAATTGAATTATTTGTCTATACCCATTTACAAATTAAATTAAATTAAAGTTAAGGATTTTTTTATAATTGCATAAAATTAAATTAAATTAAATTAAATTATCCATGAGGTGGGGTTGGTCATGGGGTGGGTTGGCGCAATGGGTGGGGTTAGCCAAAAGGGGTGGGGTTGGCGGTGGGGTGGGTTGGCGTGGGGGTGGGGTTGGCCGTGGGGGTGGGGTTGGCCAGTGGGGGTGGGGTTGGCCGTGGGGGGTTGGCCGTGGGGTGGGGTTGGCGGTGGGGTGGGGTTGGCCGTGGGGGTGGTTGGCCGTATGGGTGGTGTAGGAAATCGATTTAACCTCTCCCAGAATCTATCTTGGATGTTTAATTCACCATACATTGATTATATTCCTAGATGCGTCTATATAATTAATTGCAACACGTAGGGTTTTCTCATGTTTACCTTTGAATCTGTCGGGGATGAACGGATGAACGGATCGAGACTCGTGCTTTGACCTTCCGGATCAGATCCCTGTTGCCCAATCTCCAACGTTGAGTGAGGGCGATCTATGGAGAATGCTACGAAAATCACCCTATTTCTCTCCAAACTCTCAAAATTCCTCACAATATTTCTTGTGATTCTCGAAAATATGAGGATGGATAATTAAGGATTAGCCTTGATCTTATCTCTTACCTTATATTTATAATGCATTACCATAATCCCATTAGGAAAGGATCCATGCATATCCCATAAATATAAAATATCCTTATGGATAAAGAGGATCAAATCCTTACCATAGAGAGAGGATAGGGCGGTTTTCATCGAGCTACGGGCTGGATGGGCCGACCAGGATCAAATGCAAGGAATAAAGATGGGCCTCAAATAAATTAATTATCTTATGTTCAAATTGAACATAAATTAATTTATAAACATTTATTCATGCCACTAGAGAATAAATGCCGACTTACCCTTTATTACCGAAGGTGAGTTGGGCTTACACTTAGACATTACTGAATCCCGTATTTAAGATATCGCACGTCCATTAATTCTTTAGAGCATTCTCGATCGCTTAAAATAATTAATATCTTTAATTCCTTAAGTAGTACCACTCAACCTTATTATTGTACTTGAGCTAACTCAACCCTGTGGTTTAGTACAATAAACCTTTGAGCTCCTTAAGGGCGCCATCATCCTAAACGGATACGGTGACTCGATACGTATAACTAGCATGACATACAAGCACTACCACCACCCAAGACGCGGAGAATATTGGGTTAGAACATATAACCTCACCCATAACAAGTCAAAGTGATGGTCAAGAACTCATACTCACCTAATACCTTATCGAGGTTTAGATCATCGTAAGTCACCGAGATCTTGGTTCTTCATGCGATCACGATAGAAGAACTCATCTCACTTTGTGATCCTTCAATACGTCGAGACGCATCAAGATAGATAAGCAACCAAGTCAAGTCACTTATCTATATACCGCAGCCCATACCGACAACTCGTCCTCAAGTTGTCCCACCAGAAACTTTTATATCTCATTGCTTCGACCAATCATACGGACTTCGTGATCTTCTACACATCGTATGATCTAACTTATATACGAGATAAGGGGACACGATATATGCAATCAAGTATTCAATTCGGATAGGAGATTGTGATAGTGGTAACAGAAACATCAGATAAGCTCAACCAAAGCGCTTTCAAGATACAAATCCAACAATCTCCCACTTATACTAAAGCAAACTTTAGTATACAATGTGTCTCTCTACTAGCTATTACAAACAAAACCATCACTTTGCTTCTCCCACTTATACAAAAGTTTCCTTTCTAAGTGGGTGCCATCAAGCGCAATCCAAGTCCTCTGACGTGTCCGTCGTAGACTTTTTGCGGCAGGCTCTTCGTGAATGGATCCGCTAGGTTATCCATCGTATCAATCTTTTCAATCAGCATGTCCCCTCGTCTAACGATTTCTCGTATGACATGGTACTTTCTCTCTATGTGTTTGGTCGCCTTGTGGGTCCGTGGTTCCTTCGAGTTTGCCACTGCACCTGAGTTATCATAGTAAACTATGATACTCTTGGGCAAACCAGGTACCACACCTAGATCCATGAGGTAGTTCTTGAACCATACAGCCTCTTTAGTAGCCTCCGTAGCGGCTACATATTCGGCTTCCATGGTAGAGTCCGCAATGCATCGCCGCTTTGCACTCGCCAGATACGGCCCACCTCCCAAGGTAAACACATAGCCAAGTAGACTTTTCTCATCACGGTCGCCTTGGAAATCGAGTCTCAGATAACCCAAAGGCATTAGACTATCTGCATGATAAACCAACTTTATAATCTCGAGTCCTTTTCGTACTTGAGTATATGCTTTCTTTGCGGTCAATGAGCTTGTCAGGGTTAGATCGATATCTAGCTACTATGCCTACCGTGCATAGCAGATATCGGGTCTCGTACATAGATTGCGTACATGAGACTTCCTACGGCGCGAGCGTAGGAACTTGTCTCATTTCTCTATCTCCTTTGCGGTCATAGGTGATCGCCTCCTTAGATAAAGGAACGCCATGTCCGAAGGTAGCAATCCTTTCTTGGCGGTCCGCATACTAAACGAGTAATCACAAGATCAATGTAAGACGATGAGATAAGCTCAATATCTTCCTCTTGCGATCTCGGTAAACCTTGATCCCAAGAATGTACGCGCATCTCCTAAGTCTTTCATTTGAAACCGATCGGATAACCAACTCTTTACGCCCGATAACGACTTCACATTGTTTCCAACTAGAAGAATGTCATCTACATAAAGTGCAAGAAATACCACATCACCGCTGACATCTAAACGATACACACAACTCTCGCTAGGCAACTGGGTAAATTCATAGGACTTGTACCACCTCGCCAAAGCGTAAGTTCCGTGATCGTGAGGCTTGCTTAAGCCCATAAACGGACTTCTTAAGCTTCCTACTAGATGCTCTTCACCCTTCACCACATAACCTTCTGTTCTTTGCATATAGATGTCTCTACATTCCTCAAGGTAACCGCTTAGAAAAGCGGTTTTCACATCCATTTGCCAAACCTCAAGGTTGAGTGGTCACTATGGCCGAAGAATTCGATGGACTTGAGCATTGCTACAAAGGTGAAAAGGTCTCATCGAAATCGATGCCCTCAACTGAGTGTACCCTTTCGCCACAAGCACGGCTTTAAAAGCCGAAACCTCCATCTGAATCTCTCTTCCTCTTGTATACCCACTTACTACCTATGGCTTCCTTGCCATCTGGTAGAGGTGTCTTTCGTATACATCCATAGCTGTTATGGACTCAATTTCTAAGTCCATAGCGGTGTGCCATGATCTTGCATCAATGTCTTGTATCGCCTCGCTGTATGTCCATGGGTCGATTATTGCCTGCTCGTTTCCTGGGACTAAATCCGAAGATTCACCCACGAACATAAATCGCTCGGGTTGACGAACAACCCTCCCACTACGACGGTAGGCGCATCGCACAATGGCAACCAAGCGCATAACTTGGGTTCTCTATCTTGCACAATTTGTGAATATGAGCCACTTATGACGGTCGGTATCTCGGTGGAACTCGACCCACTTCAATTTCTTGATATCCGGTATCGATCCCTCCCACTGAACCGACATCTCGCACCTTTGGCTTAATCGGTGGTGGAATACGATCATCTTCTAATTCTCAAGAATGATTTCAACTTTGGATTTATGATTTTCATATAATCCTCTTCTAAGAATCGGGCATTAGTCTAATAATGACCTTCCGATCCTTAGGACTATAGAACAAACCACCTTCGTTCCTCTAGATAGCGAATAAGCGACCTTGCGTCGGATCTAGCCTCCAACTTGTCGCCTTCTTGTTCAAAGACACGTGCCGGATCGCCCCATATCCTTATGTGGCTTAAACTAGTTTGCGCCAAACCACAACTCGAAGGGTCTTTTCGACCGACTTGGATGGTACTAGATTTAGCAAGTATGCCGCTTCAAGGCATACCCCGAACGAAATAAGCAAAGTTGTATAACTCATCATTGATCTAACCATTTCCAAAAGAGTCATATTTCTTCGCCCGACACAACATTTTGTTGTGGTGTGCGATGTAGTGAAATGAGGTAATCCCACACCGCACCAAGTAGTCCATAAACTCGTTCTCGAGGTATTCGCCACCGCGATCGGACCGCAGATGACTTGATACTTTTACCAAGCTTCGCTCCACTTCCGCCTTAAACTCTTTGAATTTCTCAAAGCATTCTGACTGCGATGACGCGGTATACGTATCCGCACTTAGAGTAATCGCCAATGAAAGTGACAAAATACTGCATACTCTCACGAGCTTGTGGACATCGGTCCACACGTGTCGAATGAACTAGTTCCAACACTTCTTTGGCTCTATAACTCTTTGCTTTGAAGGGTCCGGTCGACATCTTACTTTCTATATAGATTCGCAGACCGGAACAGTAATGTTAGATTACTCAACGCCCATTCTTAGCTAATCTTTGGATCCTATTTAGATTGATGTGACCTAATCTAAGATGCCAAAGAAATGTGGTGTCGCCTCACAAGAAAACTTTCTTTTTAGGGTTTGTAGATGATGCAACATAGTTATAGGTATTATTTTTAGCAGAAATAGTATAAAGCGAATTATATAATGTGCCAACACAGATAACTTCGTCATTTCTTATGATAGAAACACTACTATAAAAAACAACAGAATATCCATGAATAAATAATTTGAAACAGAAACAAGGTTCCAAAAATCCAAGACATATAAAATGTCTTTTAAAACTAAACTGCTTTCTCAAAACATAAAGTAACATCTCCGATCGCAACGGCCTCCACTTTCGCCGTTGCCCATGGAGATCGTTATCTCGCCATCACTCGCCTCCTTGTCCGCAGAACCAAAGAAGGTGTAACAAACATGATCAACAGACCAGATCTACTACCCATGAATGAGTAGATCAAGTCGCTAAACATGTTTCAGTTACTAAAGCAAATGACGTACCTGAGCCTTGAGCATAGGGCACTTGGCCTCTAATGCCCGGCCTTGCCGCACTCAAGCACTTGCCCTCTCCTTTGTCTTCTTTAAGCCTCCTGGCATGCATGTTCTTGCTCCATTACTCCCACTATTTCCTCGCTTCTACCACCTTTGGTGCCCTTTTCTTTCCATTTTTCAACGGAAAATTTGGGCCCCTAGATGTGCTAGCAAGAGCATGTGCTCCTTTACCCATAACTCCTTCCGCGCCACAAGATCATTAAGCAACATACTAAGTGTATACTCGATCTTGCTCATGATCGCATTTACGCCGAAAAATTCTCAAAGACTTGGGCGGTGTGTTGAGGATGATATCGACCTTGGCCGCCGTCAATACCTCCTCCCAACCGATCAAGACTATCCATGAGATGAGTCGTGGGGAGACATGTTCATGGACCGAACTTTCTTCTTCCATCTTACACGCCAAGATTTCTCTCATTGTGTGGGCGGATCGTCCGATCCGATTGCTCAAACTTACTCGAGACTTGACCAAATTTCGATCGCGTCTACCATCGATCGATCTTTGCGGTGCAAGCCTTTGGACATAGTAGTCATCATATAGCACTTGGCCATATTGTTCGACTTATGCCAAAGTCCGCCGACTCATCGCTCATTAGTCGTCGTCGAGAAGGCATCGGGTTTAGGAGTAGTGAGAACAAACATGTGTTCTTCAATGATAAGAACATATTCCATGTTTCGCTTCCACTCGATAAAATTCGGACCGGATAAAGGATTTTGTGCGAGCATATTGATAATCGATGTAAGAGACATATCTCGAAAAGATAATGTAAAACACATAAGCATACGATCGCACATAATTACGTAACAATAATATTGTAACCTTTGATAAAACAATATTAATTGAAACCTCCAATCGCCCAAGGAATTCCACATGCAAGCCACGCGTGTGGGCGCCACACATGAACCCCCACCGGACTAAAATAAACCTTTAGTCGTTTAATTTCAATCCATGTCAACTTATCCTTATGACAAATGAAATTAATGATCGACCTTACTAGACCACATCACTATCGCAAGAAGGACTTGGCGGAAGTTGTACTCGAGGTGATGTCTAGCAATGACCACAATTTTAACAAGAGAAATGAATTCTTAGAATTGGCATATTCACTAGACCATACCGCTTCAATCCAAATTCTTTTGTTATCTCATTTTATATCCATCTCTAGAGAACTTATGAAAATCGCACATGCAAGCCACGCTGTGATCGCGTTTACATGAAACTCCCACTCTCAATAGATTTAAAATGTTTTATTTAGAAATCTCATCTAACAAACTTATGATAAATAGTGCAAGCAAGCCACGCGTGTGGACGTTTACTCACAGTGCGTCTCACTTTGTTTAGAGATCAAAAAGTGGAGGTCTTGACATTTTAATTTAAAATTAATATGTCGGGTTACTTGCTTAGTCTTTTTGTTCAAAAGGTTTGTCCATGCAGATCACGTAATCCTAGCATGCTTTTCTATAGAACTCAACATGTAAAACATGCTCGCAGAATTCTAAAATATGCTTGAAAACGCGATAAACCTAGCATGCTTACTATGCGCATCCAATCACGAAAACATGTAATATGTTTGTCTACGTAATTTAAACATACATAGCATGCTTCTGCATAATTTAAACATCCACGACATGCAATGAACGATTAAAAATAAAATAAAGCGTTCATCGTGGCCCACTGTGGAACTCGCACTTTCCCGCCTAATCTATTACATAGAATTGCAAGGCACAGATCTTCATTAACTTCAAAACGGGCCTCGCGTGCGGCACGGACCGGATTCTTCAAACCGGATTCGGGCGGAAAATCGTGTTCGGTGGCGGGTCTGTCGGGTGCGGGCGGGTCGGCCCAAAATGAGTTGGGCACGCACTGGGGCACGGCCCGTGCGCCGCCCGCCTGGCCGCCACCTCGCGGTGGCAAAGGCGACAGCGACCCGACGAAAGCACGTCTTGTGACCACGCTTCGCCGCTTCGCCAAGGCGCGCTCGCGGTCGACCTCGCGACCGTGAGCCTACTCGCAAGCAATCGGGATCTCGCGCGACAAACGCGCACCCGTCGCCAGCACGCACGCAATGCCGGGATCTCGCGTGAAATTGCCGACCGTCCGCCCGCCCGTGCGGCGTTATGCGTGCCGCCTAGCGGCGCGACCTGCGATAAGCGCCAGCGGCCAAGCGCCTTCTGCGCCAGCGGTCCGAGGCTTCACAGCATGAAGCGCTCGCCCGCACCCCGGCCGCCGAGCTGCGTCGCCCGCCCGACTGTCGATGTCGACCGCCGATGCCGAGAAACTTCGCTTGGCGAGGCGTCTTGCGAAAGCACGCTAAGCGTGCCGTCGCCGCCGCGCCTCGCGCCGGGCGTCCGGTTTCTCCGGACTCCGCCGCCTCGCTTCTTCGTGCTTTCATCTTCGTTTTCTTTACGGATAAGATTTACAGGAAAAATCTAATATAACCACGGATTTTCTCGTGGTGAAAAACAAAACCGACAAAAATAAACGAGCCACGATGAACGATGGATCCAACAATTAATAAATTGCGCGCAATAATCAAACGTGAATTAATCCAACAGAGCCAAGATATCGATACCGTGCTCGATACCAATTGTAGGGAAAACTAGGTTTAACCCTCTCCCGAGAATCTATCTTGGATGTTTAATTCACCATACATTGATTATATTCCTAGCATGCGTCTATATAATTAATTGCAACACGTAGGGGTTTTCTTGTGTTTACCTTTGAATCTGTCGGGGATGAACGGGATGAACAGATCGAGACTCGTGCTTTGACCTTCTGGACTGTATCCCGGTTGCCCAATCTCCAACGTCGAGTGAGGACGATCTATGGAGATTGCTACAGAAAATCACCCTATTTCTCTCTCCAAACTCTCGAAAATTCCTCACAATATTTCTTGTGATTCTCGAAAATATGAGGATGGATAATTAAGGATTAGCCTTGATCTTATCTCTTACCTTATATTTATAATGCATTACCATAATCCCATTAGGAAAGGATCCATGCATATCCCATAAATATAATAATATCCTTATGGATAAAGAGGATCAAATCCTTACCATAGAGAGAGGATAGGCGCGATTTTCAGCGGGCTACGGCTGGATGGGCCAACCAGTGGATCAAATGCAAGGAATAAAGATGGGCCTCAAATAAATTAATTATCTTATGTTCACCCGAACATAATTAATTTATAAACATTCATTCATGCCACTATCAATAAATGTCGACTTATCCCTTTATTACCGAAGGTGAGTCTGGCTTGCACTTAGACATTACGAATCTCCGTATTTAAGATATCGCACGCCATTAATTATTTAGAGCATTCTCGATCGCTTAAAATAATTAATATCTTTAATTCCTTAAGTAGTACCACTCAACCTTATTATTGTACTTGAGCTAACTCAACTGCGGGGTTTAGTATAATAAACATTTGAGCTCCTTAAGGGACGCCATCATCCTAAACGGATACGGTGACTCGATGAGATAACTAGCATGATATACAAGCATCGCCACCACCCAAGATGGGAGAATATTGGGTTAGAACATATAACCTCACCCATAACAAGTCAAAGTGATGGTCAAGAACTCATACTCACCTAATACCTTATCGAGGTTTAGATCATCGTAAGTCACCGAGATCTTGGTTCTTCACGACGGTCGATAGAAGAACTCATCTCACCTGTGATCCTTCAATACGCCGAGACGTACCAGGCGTGAGACAAGCAACCAAGTCAAGTCACTTATCTATACTGCAGCTATACCGACAACTCGTCCTCAAGTTGTCCCACCGTGAAACTTTTATATCTCATTAAACTCGACCAATCATACGCACTTACGTGATCTTCTACACACCGTATGATCTAACTTATATATGAGATAAGGGACACATATATATGCAATCAAGTATTCAATTCAGATAGGAGATTGTGATAGTGGTAACAGGAAACATTTATACAAGCTCAACCAAAACGCTTCGTGATACAAATCCAACAGGGGGTTGGCGGTGGGGTGGGTTGGTCGGGGTTGGTTGGCGGAGGGTGGGTTGGCCACGAGGGTTGGCCGGCGGGGTGGGTTGGCCGTCGGTGAAATCTTTATTTTATTAATTAATTATAAATTGAAATCCTATAATATTTGATTTTCTAATTAAATTAAATATATAATATTTGATTTTGTAATTAAATTAAATATGGATGAAAATTAAATAAACCAACAACTTCGTTCTGGTGAATTTGATGAATTTGAATACCGATGAAAATTAAATAAACCAACCACTTCATTCCGATGAAAATTAAATAAACCAACAACTTCATACTAATACCGATGAAAATTAAATAAACCAACAACTTTTTGCTGTGAATTTACTTCACCAACAACTTCATATTAAATAAACCAACAACATTTTTGCAGTGAATTAATAAAATTTTGATCGGACTTCTACCTATATAATTCATTCTTTCCTTTCGTTCACTGAATCACTCACTTTCATCTTGCGCATATCTATATTTGCAATCGTTTTTCTTTATCAAATATCGTCGCTCTCACTCAGTGGATTATAAAAGGTAATTTCAATATTTTGGTGTATTTGTTATATATATGATTCCTTAATTATTGTTAGATGAATTTAAGTGAATTTTTAATTAATTTCAATTAATAATTATTTAGGGGCATCGTATAATTATTGTTAGACCATTGTGCATTTGTATGATTTATTGTGTATTATGAATTTTTAGATGAATTAAGTACGAACCAATGAAGTTGAATTAAATTATAATATTTAATTATTATTTAGTTTAGTTTAGTTTAATTAGTTGAATTTTTCATTTGGGGGTGGGGTTGGTAGTGGGGGTGGGGTTGGTTGGCCGTGGGGGGTGGGGTTGGCGCGGGTCCAAGTCGAATTAAATTATAATATTTAATTATTATTTAGTTTAGTTTTGCAATTGAATTAAATTTTAATTTAATTATTATAAATATCGTCACAATGCACCCTGGGGAGGGTGGCATGAGGGTGGGGTTGGCGTGGGGTGAATTTTTCATTTAGTTTAGTTTAGTTTAGTTTATAATATTTAGTTTAGTTTAGGTGAATTATTATTTAATTTAGTTTAGGTGAATTATGGTTTAAATTCGTCCCCGATGAATTATAATATTTAATTATTATTTAGTTTAGAGATTTGTTTTATACTTAATGTTAGATGATTTATACACGTTCATTATTGTGCATTTGTATTATTTATTTAGTTTATGTGAATTATTATTTGATTTGTATTATTTATTTAGTTTATGTGAATTATTATTTGATTTAGTTTAGGTGAATCATGATTTATACACGTTCATTATTGAATTTTTCATTTAGTTTAGTTTAGTTTAGTTTTTGTCGATTCCTTCAAAGTTTAGGTGAATTGAGACGATGAATTATAATTTATTGTTCTTATTATTAAACATTCGTGATCAATGTTACTGTTTTTATATTTAATTTGTATTATTTAGTTTAGATGTTTGTTTTATAATTAATGAATTTTTAATTAATTATTGTGCATTTGTATGATTTAATTAGATGTCGGGGTGGAAGAATATTATCATTAGATATGGAGGATGTTGGGATGATTGTTTGAACTACTGCGGCGGTGCATCATCATATACCTATGTTCGGACTGATAATGTACTTATTTGGGAGTTAAGAGCAAGCATTAATTCCCTTCTGGGAGCAAATTCTTTTGACTACCAAATACATTATATATCGAGATCTCGAAGTGGTAGACTTATCAAATCACTTTTGACTACCGATGATCAGCTAGCTCGATTGTGCGAGTTTATGCCCAACCGTGTATGTGACATACGGAGCGTCGCCTCCCCAACCGAACACTCAAGCATATATGCCACACCGAGCAACCACGTGATACAACAGATGACTACACTTCACAATACTCATCTCGGATGAGTCATTCACACAACAATTTGGAGCATATGATTGGTTTGAGCAAGATACACCTCAAAGTGCCGCAACATGTGCGTGAAGTGGTTGACGCGATCGTTGACGGCGGATGATGATGGCGAATCGTCGTCGACAAGAAGAACAAACATCGTCGATGAAGAAGAGGAGGAGGAGCGTGCGGCGCAAATGTGATCTCCGCACGTTTGTAGAATTTGATGCGTGGATACGTCGAGAGGGTGGAATAGAAAAATTGCTTGGGATGATTATGCGAGCAACACGCAAGGGTAACCGAGGACTCGAGGTAGAACAAATGGAAGAGATGAGCAATTGGCTAGCCCTCGGTATTCCTCACGACGCTCGAACAATCTTTTACTAGTCCTCTCGACTCTATTCCAACCCGATGAGTGAGCGAATGTTCCATCTTCGACAACAAAGTGGACCTTAAGATATCGATCGGGTTGTGGCACATGGAACAAAGAGCGTAATTTGTTATTCACGATCGGACGCACCGGATTACGCTCAAATGCGATATCGTGATCAATGTCCGCTTTTATTGCGCGCATCGCAACGGGTGGTTTTTGGTTTGTGCGCAAGTTTGATGCCGTACACACCTGTGTAGATGATCTCGTGAATACCGAAACGCACAAGGTCAAAGCCCGTGTGATTGCAACATACATAGCGAAAAATATGCGAGGACGGTGAAGTCATTAAGCCGAGATCGATTATGGCCGAGTTACAACGAGAGTATGGCGTGCAGGCGTCATTTACTGTCGCGGTGAGAGCTCGTAATAGGCAATCGAGATGATATATGGTGGTATGAACAATCCTATCGATGCTACCGGGTTATCTTCACATGTTGCGACAACTAATCATGGTTCGTTGATTGACCGGATATTGGACCGATGGTCGTTTCACACCTTTTGTAGCGCTTCGGTTCCGTGAGACTCGGTTACACGTTGTGCATGATGCCTGTTATTGTTGTGGATGACACGCACTTGAAGGGCCGCAATAAGGTTATATTGTTTGTTGTTGTTACGGGCGACGACAACGAGCAAGTTTTTCCATTGGCTTATGGAATTGGTCCGATTGAGAATGATTTATCATGGACTTGGTTTGAACAGCGTGAAGACCGCTTGCCACCGAATTCGAGACGTTGATTGTGTTTGATGCGCACGTCAAGATATCCAATGTTGTGAAAATGTCTTTCCCGAGAACGCCCACGGCTTATGCTACTACCATCTGCGAAAAATCACGCCTTTTGGGAAACCGCTCATGGCATTGTACGAGGCGGCTTATGATGTCGGGAGACGGAGTTTGACAAAGCAATGAACATGTTAAAGTCTCCGTGCCTA
Source organism: Salvia rosmarinus (assembly GCA_036937905.1). Classification (NCBI taxonomy): domain Eukaryota; kingdom Viridiplantae; phylum Streptophyta; class Magnoliopsida; order Lamiales; family Lamiaceae; genus Salvia; species Salvia rosmarinus. The sequence goes on from CM072814.1 coordinate 13,756,333, forward strand.
AAGATAGACCCACCGGTGGTGCATATGGCAAGTTGATAGAGGTCGGAGTTGAAAGTGGGCGGATCAAAGTGCCTCGTGAGGCGCTATACCTTTTGACTTCCAATATTGCCGAGTCCTTCAATGCTCGGTTGTTGTGGGTAAGACGATTGCCCATTTGCTCTATGGTTGAAGCAATTCGTCATATCATAGAAAATGGTTCGATCAAAGACTTGAAGCAGCAAGAACATACCCCTTGACCTAACCCCACGAAGTCGTTAGCAAGATACGGGCGAGCTGAGAGATCACGCCGATATACTATAGTGCCCAAAAGTAACGACATTCAAAGTCAAGAACAAAACCAAACCTTCAATGTCAATCTCGGGACGACATCGTGCTCGTGCTTGGGTGGGACATGGATCGATCCGTGTTCTCATGCGATTCTGACTATACGGTATGGAGCTACATACTAAATATAATTTTTAGTACGATATGCCAATTTATAACTAACAACTTTATCATTGTTTTTATACTAAATTTTAATTTGTGCGGGCATAAAGATGACCAAATTTTCAACTATGTGGGAGAATACTACCACGCCGAGAAGCTAATGCAGACTACTCATACAGAGTAAATCATGTTCCGCCCAATCCGTTGGATGCTTCCTCACGATGTCGCAGCGCTGAATCATGCCACCGTGGTCCGACAGCGGGTCGTCCGAAAGTTGGGCGCCATCGTCATCCAACCGAACGTCCCCATCAAGATCTGGTGGAGGAGAAATGGGGTCAAGCGACAAGTCGTGCACGTGGGAGGTGTGGCTTGTGGTTCCGCGGATCACACGCGACAATCATGTCCTTATTTACCATCCCATTAATTGAATGAGATATTGATTTTATTTTCTTCACTTAACTTGATATATGAGTTTAATATGATAATTTAAGCATTCTATGAATTTACTAGAATTTTCTAAATTCATATGTTGAAATTGAAAATTTTTAGTTTAGGTGCTTAATTGCTATATATATATATATATATATGTTAAAGTTAATATATGATGTTAATATTGATGATTAAGCTCACATATGATCCTAAAGTAAGAAGTTGGGAAGAAATTAAAGGAAATTATAATTTATGTATATGTTAGTGAAATTTTCGAAATTTATAGGAAAATGGGAAGTTGAATTTTTAATGTTGTTCTTCATATATCTTATGAATTGTGAACATATTATGTAAGTAATGAGTAATGAAGCTTAATTGAGGAGTTTAGAACTAAGAATACGAAAAGTTGAATTTTATAAACATATCTTAATTGAGGAGTTTAGAACTAAGAATACGAAAAGTTTAGAACTAAGTAAGGAGTAATGAATTTTATAAACATATTATGACAAAGATATTAGATTAGTAACATGTTTTGAATTTTATAAACATATTGATTGGGTTGTGATTATGATTTTCGAGAAAATATACTCAAATACAAATATTACAATATTCAAGAAAATACACTCAAATACAAATAAGGTTATTACATAATAATTAGTAACATGTTTCGACCACTTTCTATCTACGACTCGCTCACATAATTCAAAGATAGAACCAGCTATTTTCTTCGGTAGCATATACATTCTCATTACCCCACGGGATGCTCTGGGAACACGAAATGATGCGTTCGTATGACATGCACATGTATCGTTCCAAGATCGACGTTATCTTCTTTGTCGAACCGTACATCGTGAGCAGCAAATGTAAACGCCGATCACGCGAAAGGCACGAACACCGAGTCTCGTTATCTTCAAACCAACGAGTTCGAGTAAGAACGTGTAAATAACATCCTCAAGCCGATCCAATGCATCAATCGCTCTCTTGTCGCCCGGGTCTAATGAATAATGTATCGGATCGAACATTTCACACACCCGTCCATCATGTGCATTCGAGCCAAAATGATCGACCTCTGCTAAAACAAGGGATGATGACACAGTAAAGAGATTCAATTTTGTAAAGGCACAAACAAAATATATTTTATAATTAGTCATCAGATAAAGAAGTTACTGTTCAAAGAAGAAGCCATGTTCTATGACTTTGGCCCACCTCGCTACTACCACGGACCGCCCGATACCAATTATTAGATGGAGCCCACATAGATATACCATGATCTAGATCTGCTGCGTTTGACTATTCTAAAAATATACACCATGATCGACTAATGTACAACTGTTCAAAGAAATAGAAATTCATATATATAAAGAATATATACATATATATTCACATCTATAAGAAATAAAATATATACTTACAAAGAAATCGGTGTCCAAAATAATAGTGCTCGCCTCATTGACCCCATTCAACAAGTCATGCTCGCTTATTAATCGATCCTCGGATGCATCATGTACAAATCAAGATCCCGCAATAAATAATTTATTTTTAAATAACGATTTCATATATGAAAATAGAAATAGAAATAGAAATAGAAGTGATACTTACCCCACTTCAAGATCGTGAAGGGTCTTCGATGCGAACAAAATCACTTGTAGGTCGTCGTCATCCACTGTCTCTAATAATCACCGAACCCGTCCTCGCCTCGAAAAGTTTCATAAGAAGCGTATACACTATCGGGACGGGACGAGGCATGTGGCTATTCACGACGGTGACCTCGGTCAAAGAATAGCAACCTTACTCGCTCGCTTCTACGAGTTGGCTAATTTTTGTTTAAGTAACAAAGTTAGAAAAAGTAAACATATCAAATATGATGCAATAATATAAAATAAGATAATTTACCAATGGTCTCGGCATCTACGGTATGGAATGACGAAGTGGATCCTCGTGTGATGGGCTAATGAATCCGGTAGATCCATACTCGTAGAGACCGGCGATGAGGTGTATACTCGGGTGGTGTATGCGAGGCCGGATCCGCTAGAGGAGTCTGGGGTACATCCGATGTGGGAGTAAGAGTAGAAGGCCCGGTCCCCGATCGTCACTCCGCGATCGCCGGTGGGTAGTTCCACGACGGACGACGATATGCCTCGCTATGCGAACATCTACATCGACACCCTCATCATGACTCAAACCACGTCTTGAGTCCTCGAATATTCTCTCTAACCACATCATTGATCGTGTTTGTGATCCAACGACGATCCTCCGACTCGGACGCCGTGGTGCTCACCGCCGCTAGACGGGTGATGAACGAGCGTGGCTCTCGCACGCTTCCCGTATCCCGCCTGCGTCCCCCATATCGGATCGGCGTCCCTCATCCGATGCACGCCTATCCCTACGCATCGATGTCGTGGCTCCTCGTGCTCCTCATCAATCTCTTCAACAGCAAAGACGTGTCCTCGCATCGCGTGCATCGATCGCCGACCAACCCCACATCGAAGAAGGCCCGCTCTAGAACGAGGCGTCTAGTGCGGGCGGGGTTGTTCCCCGGCGCATGGATGGGAACAGGTCTCCGTAGTTCACCCCAATGCACCGGATATAGAGATGACGTATAGTACGACATACTCATCTCATAGTCGTCCGGGATTAACCCCCAAAATGGTTCCCCCTCACGATCAAATAGGGTCGTGTATCCACGTCAATCATCTTCGTGAACTTCCATCTCACGCATCTAGGATACGCATCCCCGGACATACTGCGCAACCATCGTGCAAGATCCGAATGATCTCTAATGACCAAATATATAATGCCCACGACGGTCCGTAGAAGTGATATTTGGCCTTGTTCTTCATATTCCACATGTAGTATTGTAGAATTTTATATGCATATGCAGCCCATGGAATCGCAACACGTCCGGATCGTCGACTAAAACCCAAATCCACGGATCCACGTGTCGTGGCAAGTCGATACCTAAGGCGAATGCGAAAGAACTAAGATGTGGGCCACACGGAGATATAGATGATCGTCGGCATCATCAATCGGACTATCCGTATCAAAGAATCTCACACCTAGATTCTCTATACTAGTCCTCCGCCACCAACAAACCTTTGATAAACCTCAACGGATTGCGGATCGTACTCGGTTTGTGGGATCGAAGATGACGTCCCAAACTCAAACCCGTCACGAGCGCAAAATCCGAAGGCAAAACAAATTATCCTTCCATTAATAAAAACCATATCGTCGATCTTCAAGACTTGAGAGGGCTTAATCTGTCGGGATACCATATGGTGCAAACTCATGTTTGACTTGGATCCGTGTTCCCAACCAACAAAGTGACGAAACACCTCGCTTAAACCTATCCACTGTGTCTTCACCGCCTATATCTCTCAATCTCATAATGACCCTTCTTAAATAATTGGGCTTGAAGTACGTGCTGATTGTGGATGGACGATTGATGGTCTTAGGCCTTAAGAACTCGATTTCCTATTTATTAAAAAAAAAATTATGCTTAATTAAGAAATATGTCAATTAGTGTGTTCACACATATTGTGAAATTAATTCCAAAATTATATTTCACTAGGTAGTCTCAATTTGTATCATTATTGGTGGTGAACTTTTTTGTGTCTTGATTAACATAGAATTGGATTGGAAATTTCTACCTAAAAGTTACTTGGTGGATATTTCTACCTAAAAGAAATATATTTGTCAATATATCAAGCAAAATTCATGATCCTCAATTTAAATAATTTTGCTAACCTTTATCCTAATGTTGTATTTCATATCCTATTTCAATTGTGAAATTGACACTAATACATAATTAACAATATATTCTAATTATAATTCACATATATTAATTCACAAAGCATAGACAACAATACATAATAATTCACAAAGCATAGATTCAATTAATGTCCGAATTCACAAAGCATAGATTCAGAAAGCATAATAATTCATGTCCGAATTCATAATTAATATCATATCACATATATTGAATTATTTGAAAGCATAGACAACAATACATAATTAACAATATATAGTTAACAAAGCATAGACAATACATAATTAACACTAAAATTTATTTCTTCACAAAAGTATAATACCTAATATGCTATTCGTAAGTTTCTTTACTCGCATAAATTAAGTGATTTCGTATCATCTATTATAATATTATTACATGTTTTATTCGGTTCCATTATTAAATTATTATTTTATTATACAAATAAAGAGTATCACTATATGATAAAACCTAACTAATTAACATTTATTATTAGAAATTGAATCTAAAAAAACCGTATACCTTGATTATGAAATAATTAATTCTAATAACTAATTATTAACTAAAATTGATATCTCTTCATTAAAGTATTCACTAAATCGTGAACAAATAAGCAAGCGAAGCACATTCTCACACTAGAGAATGGCAACAACACAAAACTTCATCTTTATATACTCAACAATTTGAAACCCACAAATCAAACAATTTGAAACCAACAACTACTGAACTAGAAAATTAACAATATATAATTAACAAAGCTTATAATTCATAAATCATAATAATTAACAAAATATACAACATAAAAATATAAATAAACAAAATAAAAAAAAAAACGTGAAGCTATAGGTTGGTCAGCCGGGTTTGGCGTCGGGGGTTAGTAGTCGAGGGTTGGCGTACAGGTGGGCTTGGCATGGGGTGGGTTGGCCAGATGGGGAGGGTTGGTCGGGGTGGGGTTGGTAAGCAGGGGTTGGGTTGGCCGTAGGGGTTGGTCATGGTGGGGTTGGTTGGTCGTCGAGGGGTGGGTTGGCCGGTGGGGAGGGTTGGCAGGGTGGGTGGGTTGGCCGTCGGGTGGGTTGGCGGTGGGGAGGGTTGGCATGGGGTGGGCTTGGTCACGGGAGGGGGTTGGTAGTCCGGAGGTTGGCCGGTGAGAGAGAGAGAGAGAGAGGTGGGCGAGGAGAGTGAGATGGGCGAGAGAGATAGTTTTCGAGAGAGAGAGAGAGGTGAGAGAGAGAGAGAGAGAGAGAGAGAGAGAGAGAGAGAGAGTATTCTTTATAAGCAATTAAAATTACATGTGATTAAAATTGCACTTAAAATTGCATGTGATCACAAAAAGCTGAAAAGCTGAAATATTTATTCAATGAATATTTTGACTGCACAAATTTACATGTGAAAGCTAGTGTGAAAGGCTGGGTGTGAAAGCTGGTTGGGTGTGAAAGCTGAAAAGCCGAATATTTTCTTTGAATATTTTGACTGCACAAATTTATATGTGAATGATTTTGATGAAAATATATTAAAATAATGAAATGGGTATACATTGCACTTATTTTTACAAATAACTACTGACAAGAAACATTTTTTCAAAATTTGGTAAATAAGCTTCGAACCCTAAATCTTTTAGAGGAAGAAAACAAGAGCATCTTAGACCGAACAACCTAAACATGACTAATTTTTTTTATACTTTTATATTGAGGTGACCAAAAACACGAGTCTTATTATTTTTGTCTTCTTTCTATATTTGTGCTAAAAAGTATAATTGATGAGGTACTGGGTAAGGGAGTGACGATTGATACAGTGATCGAGGTCATTGAAGCAATCATCGCTGAGGAAAACCATTACAGAGGATAACAGCCGAGAGGAAAACCATTACAGAGGATAACAGCCGATTTTCGACGTCCTGTGATTGGCTACACTACTCTCCACCTTTTGTCGTTGCCCACCACGTGAACCAAAAAGCTCAACCAAAAAGCAAATCGTTTCGGAGCGCGAGGACCTTTTTCTTCTTTGATTTTACAATTCTAGGGATTAATAGCTATAGAAATTTTCTTAGTTTCTGTAATTTTACAACTCCGTTGATTTTTGCTGGTTAATGCGGACGGGGGGCTGAACACGATGAAATTGGAGACTTTGCCGAAGGGGTTCCGGTTCCGGCCCACGGATGAGGAGCTCGTGAGCCATTATCTGAGGCTGAAGATCAACGGTCGTCATTCCGCCGTCGAGGTCATCCCTGAGATCGACGTCTGTAAATGGGAGCCGTGGGATCTCCCTGGTATGCTTTTTGTTTCTCTGTTTAAGTGTTATGCTCTTTCTAATTTCACTCTTCTTGATGGATTATTCGATTCTGGGATTTTAGTAGGGGGAAGTGACGTTTTTGGTCCAATGTGGTATCATCTAAAAGTTTTTTAGTGTTGTAACTTGTTGCTTTATCAAATGTGTGTTTTGATTTAGGAGAAATCGTTACTTCTGGTTGATAGTTGAATTTTTACATTGTTCATACATATTGTAGTGAGGATCTAGTTTATGCATTATAAGATACTCGTCAGACAAAGATTCACTATATAAAATTTAGAATAAAAGAAATTAAGCATCATGAAATTCTGAGCTACAGTAGGTGAAAAATGTTACTCTGAATTGTTGTTTAAGATTGCTAGATTTTAAGGGGATCTTGTTCTAAACTAGTATACTTAAGGAATACCATTTCCTTTTGACTTTAGCCTCTAGAATTCCTTGTGTCAGAAATTTCACTTCCTAGGTTTGCTTCTTTATATATAGTTTCTAGGTAACCTGAAGTGTGACATCGAGCTACATTTGGAAACCCTATTATATATTAGTAAGGGTTAATTGGATAATGTGAGTTTCTTTATGGATTATAAAATGCCATATCTTTAGACTGGATCTCTACTTCTTTTTTGTATTTTTTTTTTGCAAAAGCAAAATGAAGATTTTTATACCTTGATTTTTTTGATTTTGTTCAGCACTCTCTGTTATAAAATCCAATGACCCAGAATGGTTTTTCTTTTGCCCCCGTGATAAAAAATACCCAAATGGGTACCGTTCTAATAGAGCCACAGAAGCTGGTTACTGGAAAGCTACAGGAAAGGATCGTACCATAAAATCTCGCAAATCATCCCCATCAGGTCACTCACATTCTCATGTGATTGGATTGAAGAAAACTCTAGTCTTTTATAGGGGTCGTGCTCCAAAGGGTGAACGTACAAATTGGATAGTGCATGAGTATCGTGCCACTGAACCAGATCTTGATGGCACTGGCCCTGGACAGGTCAATAATTATATCCCGTCTCTCTCAGTCTCTTGCTCTTCTTCTCATGCAAACACGTGAAACATATGCACGATAATATAAACACACATACTCATTATTTTCTGGTTCCGTAGACATTAAATTTCTTTTACGTGGTCTTTTTTTTATTCGGCAATTTGAAAATAAAATGTGAACCTAGCTAGACTGATCTCAACCTTAATTGTTCATCAAAATGTCATATCCTGTCACTGCAGTGTCTGAAGGATTTAATGTTAGGCATCTCCAACTTAAAAGAAAGTTAGTCACCTCAGTTGGTTTTCTTTTAGACTAATTGTTTCTCATAAATTGCTTCCAAAAACAGAAGTTTTTCACGGGTGCACTTTCTTGTAGTTGTGTATGCTTTCTGAGACAATTTTGTCAACTATTTACGGAATACTTGCCATGTTTCAGAATCATACTCCATCTGGAAAATTTGATTGGTGTCTGTTTGGGGATTACCTGACTTGAAAGCGAAAGTTCACTATTTAATTCTACTTGGACTATTTTTCCGAAGATAATGCCATTTACTTGTTTGGTGTCCGTTTGGAGATTACCTGACTATTTGAGTTTTGAGTGAAATCTCAAAGAAATATTTCCAATTTAAGTCATGACATACAGGAATTGGAAATATTTCTTTCACTTGTGTAACAAAGAAAGACATTTACGGCCAACTAAGTGTCACTATCCAAACATGAGTTGGTCAAATGGATTTCTACTTAACGTGTTAATTATATACATAAAACATGAAAAAAGAATTTAGAATGTAGCAAGAAGAGCTAAAAAAGGTAAACACCAACAACAGTACGTGATAAAAAAAATGCATATTTACCACTATGAGTGAATCCTTTGTAAGGAAAGATGTCGAACTGATGGGAGATAAGACTGTAATGCTAAGAGCTTTACTGACGGCGGCAATTTATTGGGAAAAAGGAAGAAGATTGAAGAATGAGGGTTATATAAGAAGCAACAGTTTTGTAGCAAAATTTTAAGAGAGGGTATTGAGAAACTGGACTTGTTTTTATAAACTAAGTGCAAACCATGAAGGCTAAAAAGTTATTGATAACTATCTTCCATATGATCTAGGTCTAATATTCTAAGAAGCAAGCAGTTAGTCTTTCTTGTGTACAAACTAACATTAGATAGTACTTGTGATTCTTTTCGCATTATTGTACGTTTTGTTGCCTCCACATCACCTTACTAGTCGTTATCCCTTCAGTAACTTTATCTGCCTGCCTATGAATCCCTTGTATCAAAACAGGCCTTCAGTTATCTATTCAGGTATAATCTCAATCATCCCTATAGCTTGTTCTGTGAGTGCTCGTCTTATTTTCCTCCTTTGTATATATATCCTGTACATGCGTGATTTCTTCTCCTCAAACCAAGAACTTTGGAGTAGGGCTGTCAATTAGGTTATCATGTTGAATTCGTGTTTGGTACCGTGTTGATTTGACATGAAAGATTATATAAAACTAACAAAGTTATGATTTAAACACATTTGTGAATGGAATAGTATTCATGTTAACTTTGCACCGGACATTTAAAAAGAAAAAAAGAAAAAAAACTTCGTGTTGGGTTCATGTCGTGGTAGTGCTTGACAGCCCTGCTTTGAAGATCATCTTGTAATTTTGTTTATAGTTTGTGCAATCTTCAATTCAACTTCAACTGGCCTTAATCGTTTTTTACCATCTTCAGTAGTTGTACTTTGGTCAATAACTCCTTGAGCATGCTACTGACAATGACAAAACCGCAATTTGACTGTGGACAATCTACCAGAATCATGCAACTCTGTAGTCTCTAGCGACATATATTTGTCCATTGCTAGCTTTGCTGGCAAAACAAATTTTTAGATCTGTCCATTCATTTTTCCCATATGTTATTAAGCCTGCTCCTGCAAAAACCTGAAAAATGGTAAGGGAATTGACCAGAATACCTCTAAATTACTCTCTGTAGCCTACTAGACCAACCCCTTGGGGCTCACTGTCAAAAGAATTGGCTTTTTGTGGATATGGAGTCGATGCAAACTTATGTCTTAGTATGCTCACTGCTTCTGCACCTTTGTGATTAAGATCTCCATTTCTGGTTACTTGCTACTATGTTTGTAACTAATTCTTTTCCAATTGCTTCAGGGTGACTATGTCCTATGCCGCTTGTTCCACAAGGCAGATGAGAGGCTTGAAAATTTCAATGCAATGGAGTCGAACATACTGGTTCAGTCCCATCTACAGAAAAATCTTCTCCAGATGATGTATCTTCAGATGTGTTTGAGAGCCAGCGATGCTGGATATGCAAATGGTTAAGGAACCAGGAGATGTAAAGAAGTGGTTGATGGATCCGCTGACTGTCCGACTCCTACTAACCTAGCACCTGTTGAAAGCTGTGCATTTGATGGTATCAATCACTCGGGAGAAGAAACAGCAATGGAGGTGACATATCAATATTTGGACTCTCGTTTGCTTAGTTTTCATCTTTATTTTTTATTTCTTAAATAACAAAGAAACTCATAATTATAGCTGTTTGTCTTCGCCATGTTACTCAGGTGTCTCTGCCTCTACGAACTGATTCAATGTCTGAAGAAGCCACACACAATCAATTTGATGGCAAGGTCTTAGGTGCCCTTCAATCACACAGTTATGCAGATTTGGTGGCTCCCATTGGTTCACCCTTTGCTGCTGACTTTGGCTATGAAAGAAATGAATTGCATTTTCAAGATGGCACATCTGAACCAGATGCATCCCTGTCAGAGCTATTGGAAGGCCTTCAAAATCATGGAAACAGCTTCTATGAAGCGTCAACTAGCCACAAGGCCTATGATCCGAGTGGGAGCTTTATTCCAAGCCACATTGATGATCCACCGCAAGCACCATTTGCAGTTTGTAAGGTGAGATTATAACTTAGTGGCATATAGCATAACACATATGGCAATGTTCAAGCAGCGGTAGCATGGACCTTCTTTATTGTTATTTTCATATATTCTTTTCCTATTTTAAGCTAAATACTTGATACGTGAATGCTTCATTTTAAAATATCTAAACCTTTTGACCCATAAAATCCTCACAGTGGGATCCATCACTTATATGATCTTTTTTTCATATGAACAAGATTTGAAGTAGATCCCCACCATTTGTTATCAAAATATGCAATAATCAACCAAACATATTTCATTTTTAAACCAGTATTTCTAAAGGCTAAAATTCATTCATCCTAATGTATATTTTTAATTTCCACACAAATCTAATACAACTTAGTAGCTGCAGTTAGAACAGAAAATGAAAACAAACCTCCCCTTAGTATCTTGAACTTGTTGCACTTCATGTTTGTCTTTCAAATGCATCATTGTTGTCTAACTTGACCATCATTCTGATACTTATTTTATCCCTTGTAGTAGTTATAGATTAATGACAGTTAGAACAGAGAGTGAAACAAACCTCCCTTAGTATCTTGAACTTGTTGCACTTCATGTTTTGTCTTTCAAATGCATCATTGTTGTCTAACTTGACCATCATTCTGATACTTATTTTATCCCTTGTACTAGTTATAGATTAATGGTACTCCTAGTTTTCCTTTTCATAAATACTTTCATAATTTTTAGTTGTGTATTGAGCTTGAAATGATCCATCACTGATAATTCCTAATCCTGCCATGTGATGCTCATTGCATTATTGACAACCTGCAGGATGAAAAATCTCCGGTCTTTTCTGGAGTACCATCAACTGATCATTCCTGTTCCTGCTATGCTGCTGAAGAAGTGGATTCTTCAGTAAATACAGTTGGAGGAGCATTCCTTAGACGAATTGAGACATTTTGCCACCCGAATTCAATCAAAGATGATAGTATCCCTGTTAGTGAAACTGGAATCAAGATCCAATCTCGCCAGCCACGAAATTCACCAAGTTTGATGAACTTTACATCCCAGGGAACTGCTTCTAGGCGAATGCGCCTTTGGAAATCCAAGGAAGATGAATCGCAATCACTTAGCGAACAGGTGAGTTCCATCTATTCATTACACATAGTATGGACTTCTAAATATTTTGGAAGAGTTCGAGCATTCCTATAACTGAAAAGGACCATATCTCAATCACATATTGCATTATGTAATCTTGCTTCTAAAGATTCCAATAAACCTTCCTGTCTTTTGTCTCAGGATCCCGAGATTGACCACAAAAGTGATCCAAAGTTAGCCGCGAGACATGGACAAAACAGCAGTGTAAGAATGCCCTCACCTAAAATATCGGGACTCCTATCTGTTCGTGGAGGTTCAGGTTCTATGAAAGTGTATGCCATCGGCATATACATAGCTATAATCCTATCAGTTCTTCTTGGGGTATGGATATGCCCCAAATTGCATGCTCTACAAGGCTGACATGTAAGTTATGTGTGGTAATCTTAGTCATTAGCATTAAACTGTTCCTTTCTTGCTAATCACAATTAGGCGTTTGAGGTGACTGAGCCGCATGCATTTCTGTATAAATTTAGTTCTTGTAGAGAGATTGATTTTCGTTAGTCGTTAATGTTGCATAATGAAAATTGAAAATGATGTTGTTTAGGAAGAAGTTCTTTACTTTCTCAGATTCTCTTTGATACTACTGATACATGGAGCTGTATTTTAGATTTGTATTCCAGTAAAATAATGTATAGTTTATACAAATCAATTAAACTATTATCATTTTTAAATATTATAAAACACTTTTGTTCAATTTGCGTTTTAAGTATGGGACCAGATTTAGGATTTTATTATTATGTTGATGGCCCATTTTCTATGGTTTAGAATTGAAGATTTTGAATTTCCATTGTAGGGTTCAGAATTTATTGCTTTTATTTGTAAGTGGAGTAACTTGCATTCCTATTTTCTATATGCTACTCTACATCTTCTGTATTCCATCCAAACCAGAACCGATCTCTAATGCTGATTTTGTTTTGTATCCTAAATTTTTCTTTTCTCATTTATTAGCATGTTCGGCGTATAGGGCTGTAACCATGCTGAGCTAAGTCGAAAATTGTGCCTTGAGCTTAATCAAGTCCAAACGAGTTGTCTAAATTTAGAATTATGTTTACAATATTAATATTTTTTTAATAACTAAAATAAATTATTTTATTCATAATAAAATGCAATATTTTTTAAATAATAAATAAATTTAGATGCTTAAAACAATTATTACTAAGAAATATAATCAACTCAAAAATGTATAAAAATATAATAAGTTGTATCAAGTTTATTTGCATAGAAATTTTACATGTTTCTGCTCGATTGTAATAAATATGATATGTTTCTAGCATTTGTATTTTCGTAACGCCAAGCTTAGGATGATAGGAGTGGAAAAAGGACGTGCCGATTTGATTTGCGTGTGTATATGATTAAACGGAGGCATGCTGTAGAATTTGTTATATTTGATGATAAAATTAATTAATTATAGGCGTTTTAGTGTATGATGATCAACAAAAATAACAATTTGGATGAGTGAAGGGATGGATATGCGTATGATTAATGTAAACTGTAGTGGAAACAACATTTTTGTAAACATGAATAATTTAATTAAATTAATTAATAATTATAAGCCACTTTACAGACCCATTCACAAACTAAGAAATAATTAATTAAGTAGGTGAGCTTGAGTCGAGTTCGAATAGTTTGATATCTTTTAATATATAACAGTGAAATAAATAATAATGGAAATGGGTGTGATCGAGCAGGTGGAGATGGAGAAGGTGACAGTGATGGGATACGTCGACCGGCGGTGAGGCGGGCCGGGAAGAGGGCGGAGTTCTGGCCGTACCCTAATCCACTGCTATACTTCACGACGGCCAAACACTACTTCTTGGACACCACCGCCGGTACAAGGAGAGCTATAACTACTGGCGCCACGGCTACAACATGTCCGATCTCCACGGCTCGCTGCCTGTAACCTACCACGTCAACGACAAAGTCAGCAACTTATTTAACGACGACAAACCTAATGTTTGCTATGTAATCTTATTGATCTTAAATACATGAACTTTCGACTTATTTTGGTTTTTTACGAACTTTAAAATTGTCAATAATTACACGAACTTAACATTATTGCGATTTTCCCACAAATTGAATGATTTAAAGTTGAAACGATATGACGATCGACGTATCGTCACTTTATCAAACGACGTCGTTTACTTATATAATATATATATTAATTGACGCTTAAATACATGAACTTTGGGTCCATTTTGATTTTTCCTCGAACATCGGATAACATAGATTATATAAGAAAACGACACCGTTTTGATAAAGTGATGCCACATCGATTGTTATATTAGCTTTAGTTTTGACCGTCATTCAATTTGTGAAAAAAATTACAATAATGTTAAGTGTGTATTTATTGACAAATTCGTGAGAAAAACTAAAATAGACCTAAAGTTCATGTATTTAACCACCAATTAATGTATATTGTATAAATAAAACGACGTCGTTTTGATGAAGCAACGCCACATCGATTTTCATGTCAGTTTCAATTTTGACCATTATTCAATTTATGAGGAAAATCACAATGATGTTAAGTTTGTGTATTTATTGACAATTTTTAAGGTTCGTGAGAAAAAATAAAATAGATCCAAAATTTATGTATTTAGGCACAAATAACCCTAATATTATTATTTCTTCACTGACATTCAAGCAATGAATCTCATGTAATTGGAGAGATTTCAGATTCAATCTCCTTTACTCTTTTACTAAATTCAAAGGGAAAAGAAGTATTTGTTTGTATATGTTATTCACCCTTTGTGAGTGTGTGTGTGAGAGAGAGTTTATGTTTTGGCACTTTATCAAATAATACTCACGAAAATGAATTGTAAGTGAATAATTAAGGATAAGAATTTCTCACGCGCAAGAGAAATTTTGATCAAGAACAGCTTTTCTGATTGCTTCTGAAAACTTGGTAAGATAATTATCTCCTTGAAAATGCTATACATTAACAGTCATATCCAGTTTGGGCCCATTTAAGAAGTGGGTGCTGAAGTTTATATTATATGGTTGGGCTTTGAATTTTTTCTCGAGGGTTTTGGTTTTGTGAATCTTTATTTAGTTTGACGATCATTAATTGTAGTGATAAAATGATCTTACCAAGTAAATCAACTTATTAAACATTTGTAGATTTGAGTTGGAAATATTCATGAAGGAAAATAGTTAATCACCTAATTCTGAAAAAAGAAGAAGTAAATAGTAATGAATCTCAAATAAGTATCTTTTTGATCGAAATTCTCCTAACCAAGCTATTAATTTGGGCCTTCATTAGCGTCTGTATTGGGCCCAATCATCCTTATTACAGTGAATGGGCCCAAGAAAAGTAGAATGTCTACCACGAATATTGATCCTTTTAACTTTTTTCTTGCACTTATGTATTACTATAAGAGAAATTTGGAAATAGTAAATCTGATGCTGAATTTAGATCGAACCACTTATATGATAAACTTGGAATGCATAAAGTTGTAGTAGAGTTCATTATGCGAAAACTAATAGCAATTGCCCATTGGGAATGGCTTAGTGGTGGAATTGCTATTTTTAATTAATATCAAAGTCTCAAATTCGAATTTCACCATCACCTTTTAGGTTGACCTTCTTACACTTAATTTTCTAAGTATCGTTTACATACTATTGTACATGAACAAAGTTTACCCAATATATACCTTTATTAACTGCTTCAATTTTCCCTTTTCATAAAAAAACAAACAAACTAATAAGAGTTAGTAAATATACAACCTAATAATTAGTTTATATATTGGGGTGAGCTTATAATTAAGCACTCCATAACGATTTATTAGATGTTTTTAGAATTTTAGAGCACCTTCAAAATGTCTATCAACTATTAAAAAAAAAAGATTTTGATAGCTACCAAAAAAAAGATGTTATGATTTTATCGGCTCCTTTTTAAAAAGTAAGGGGAAACCCAACCTGTTTGGGAATTATTCTTATTTTAGAATTTTCCTCAATATTTTATTTTGTAATTCATGTCTATATCTTATAAGGTCAAGACAACGGTACGCAACTTGGTTTGTAAAACATTTTCCTTCCAGTCATCATATTGAAGGTTCGAGTCACCATGAAAAGGAAATAGAAAACTACTATCGACCCTCCTTTAAAAGAAACAAAAAGATTCCTATAAGGTTGGAGGGAAAACTAATTTTAGTCATTTAAATTATTCCTGTAAGGTTTGAGTCATTTGAATACTTCTACAACTTGTTTTAGAAACTAATTGTTAAAATTATGGGTGGAAATATAGAACTGGTAAATTGATTATTATCCAAACCGAACCGAATTAGTAGAGTTCGGTTAATCGAATAACCGATTCTACCAAATTTGGTTCGGTATTCGGTCATGAACTTTTGAAATTTGGTTATCGGTATACCCGATAACCGAATAAATATATCGATAATAACCGAAAACAACATATGTATATATTACATAATATTATTTTATTAAATTACATTGTAGTCGAGTTGGTTATAACGAAACTGGTTTAGAACGAAAAATTTTTAAAAAAAATTACTGATAAAGAATTATAAATAAAAATATTTAAACCATATATATTTTAAATTGGTAACGTAGCTTAGTTGGTTAAGCCTATGCATTTTTTTTTGGCAGAAGTTGTGTGTTCAAACCCTCTTGGCACAAAAGTGTGCATTTTTTTTTTATTGAACCGGTTAACTAGTTAACCGATCGGTTCGATTATTGGTATGCAAATTTCATGTATTTTAACCGAAACCGAACCAATTTCCACCCCTAGTTAAAATTATAAACTCACAAATTATATTGCAAACTTATACATTATTTAGAATACATTGAGCCAAACACCTTCTCATTGAAATCTTCTCAAATTTTATCGAAAATCCAAAATCTTGTAAGTGAGGCATTAACAAATTTAAATTTATTTGTATAAATGCTTTGGAGTTCACACACATAATTAATAAAATTAATGGCTGTTAATCCAAATACTCCAAAAGCATATAAATTTGTTCTAGAACCAGTATATATTGAAGTATATAAATATACACACACACGAAAACTCTCTCCTGCCCGTTAGACCTTAGTGGGCACATTAATATCACAAAATGTTTCCCACATAAAGTGTTACTTAGTCATGATTTACTTCATATTTATGCTTTATAATTTCGACAACTTTTACATATAATTGTTGTATACAATAAACCTCTTTAAAATATTATCCTATAAATTAATAAACTTTCTAAACTAATAAATTTCTCGGATCCCAACTTGGATTAATTAAAAAAATCATCAATTTTAATAAGATAATAAAATAACAATTTTTTGGAGTCGTCTTAATTACAACAAAACAATTGTAAGTCTCTCTTTGTCATGTTTTCTTCCTTCAAGTTACTTTGTTGCAAGAGAATGATAAGCTTGTAATCTGTAAAACAAATCAGTTTTATCCAAATAAAAAACATTCTTACTAGAAAATTGGTCTATTTTTTCCTTATAGACTCCAATTTCTTCTCCATGTCTTGTATGTCAATTGAACCAGTTTCTCCAAAACATTGAAATGACTTAATAACATTTCTTACCTTGAATTGTTCAAGCCAACCCTTTGAAAATTGATACTCAGAAGGATGTTGAGGGTTGAGGAGTTTCATTGTCTCCTTTGCCTTCTCCAAAATTACCTCTCAATTAATTCACTTGATCTTGGTACTTGAGAAACCATTCATAAACAATGTTCTCCATCTCTGGATATTTTGTTGGTTTGTGTCTCTTAGCTTCCCCTCCTTTCTCTAAGTTGGCCGGTAGGTACTCCGATGATCTCTTGATGGTGTTTGACATTGTTCTTTGACTAACTTTCAGGACATATTTTCTTTAACCCACTCTTGTAATTCTTTTTGAGTGCATGTTGGGTGGTCTCTCTTGTACTCACATAAAGCTTTACTCATTTGATCTCTCATGGATGATTTTCGGATACCTTTTAGATGAGAAGTCGTTGTTAAAATTTATGATCTTACACTTTTCTCATATTGAGATTTTTATTTAACATACATGAATATATTTAATTAGGTACAATGTATTAGTTGATATATATATATATATATATATATATATATATATATATATTAGTAAAATGTAAGATACATGAATATATATATATGTATAATTAGTTATATTATATTGGCAGATACATATATTTGTTTAATTAAATATACACGAATATATCTAATTTAAATACATTAAAATATAACTACCTTTTATTTATACATAACTTGATCTATAATTATAATTTCTTAAATCAAGAAAATACTTTATAAATTAATAATTTATTAATATTATTAATAAATTATATTAATTGATGATATATTAATATCTCTCTAAATTAATTAAAAAAGTTCCCAAAACTATTAATTTATACAGATTTTAATATACGTGGTACATATGTTTCAAAATCAGGTTACCAGTAGTTATATACATTAACATGACTATCAATGTGAAGATACTTATGTTAGTATGTATTCAATTTAGTGTCTGAAAGATAGATTACTTATTAAAATTTTAATTCAGAAATTAAATATCCAAAACTATCAATCCAAGTTAATAATAATAATAATAATAATAATAATAATAATAATAATAATAATAATAATAATAATAATAATAATAATAATAATAATAATAATAATAATAATAATAATAATAATCAGATTCCCTTATATTAGACTCGTCAAAATTAGCTCCACCCAACCTACCTACCTAGTTAGTGCTGGGCCCGAGATGGGCTCCCAAACTACTGTCTGCAAAAATTAGGGTTCGTCAACAGGGCCTAGTCGGCCCGCTCCGGCCCAATCTAAACAGTTTGATAGCTCTTTTCTTATTTATATTTATATGTATAAAGTTTTAATGAATTTCGCACATGAGTGATCTAATATAAAAAAATAAGTAAAGTGAAATTTGTGATTTTTGGGTATTAAATTGATTCCAATCATTTAGGTCCTAAATTAAAAGTAAGTTATATATTCCGTTTGTTTCAGGATTGATAGATACCCTGTCTATATTGATTAAAAAATGATGATTATTGTTTTTCACGAAATATGATACGTAGCCGACATGTGGGAGGGTAATGGTGGGCAATAGTAGTAGTGGGAGGTACCACAAAAAATTTATTTGGACGGATGAGAAACACAACATGAATGCATGGTGGGTTTGGAAGTAGAAACAAAACTAGGACAAGCATCTACCAAGACAAAATACTTTCCTCTCTCTTCACTACCATCTTCTATCTTTCCTTTTCATGTATTTTCAGATTCACAAAATAAATGTTTCAACCTTCTCATATTAAAATACTCACGTGATGAAAACTTTTTATTTTCGTCGTCATAGAAATCCATTCCCCAATCTCAGTGGAACACAGAACTCAATATATATCCTTTCTCATCATGTCCAAATTAAATAGGGTTTCACCACGTTGTTTCAAAAGCTTTTTGTTGACAAATTAAATTCATCCGTTTATCTAACACACACACACACATAGTATAAGGTCCTTCTCAGATAGATGTAATACTCAATCTAAAGACACATTTGAAATTGTATGCACCATAATATGACAAAGTGACATCCCATGTTTTTATTTTTATTTTTAATTTTCATGAACCAAGGCGAAATGGGAGAGAACAAAACAACATTTTTCTTCTTTTCTTATTCTCATCTTCTCTCGATCTTCTTTTTCTTCTTTGATTTTTTAGACAAGCGACAGCGACGACATACGGCGATGAAGGCGGAACAACAACGATGGCGAACATCGATTTTGAGAGAAAATACGAAGGAGACTATGAGAGAAGATTGAGGATCTAAAGAGATGGCGACTATGACCGGTTTCTAGCGAAATTCATCGACGATCGAGAGAAGAAGGTGACATAAGCGATGGAGAAGGATGGAGAGTTTTGATGTCGAAAAACACATCTATGCATGTAACAAAACACACCCATACATATAAATAAATATAAATCTACATGTTGGCCACGAAACATAAATATGCATATAAAAAAATACAAACATGCATATAAGAAAGAATAAACTTGCATGTTGGTCACAAAACACAAACAACATGCAGACAAAACACACTCATGCATATAATAAAACATAATCATTCATATATTAAAACATAAACATGCATGTTAGCCAACAGGCGTTGAGGAATGCACGAGCGTGAGTTGAGGCAATGCATGAGCGAGTGTTGAGCCCGTGCTTCCAACATATCCATGCATGTTTGTGTTCAACTACATTCGTTTTTTTGTTCATTTATATGTATAAGTCAGTTCAATTGTATACATGACTAGTTTTACTTAATCACATGATAAATCAAATTACTAATATACTCTTACAGTAGCGAAATATCAACGAAAATAAGCTTACAAAATCTAAAAAAGTCTCCACCATATGATCTTTGAGATGAATGGATAAAAGCGAGTATTACATACTACCTAAGACACGGTTACTATATGATCCCAATCATATATATATATATATATATATATATATATATATATATATATATATATAGTTAGGTTCAAATGAGAACTATTTTATCCTAAAACTAAGAACCAAATGAATTTGCTATGAAAGTTGATGAATCCATTGAAATTTATTGAATTCAAAATTCAAAAATTTCACTCGGGTTCGAATCCCATGAGAGCAAAAATTTATTTTTGAATTCATTACTTTCTAGCGGATTCATCAATTTTCACAATGAATTCATCATTTTTGGTTCTCACGTTCTCACAATAAAAATATTTCTCACTTAACCCTGTTTAAATAAAATCCTTATTTAAAGTGAGAACGTGAGAATCATTTTCAGCCACTAGATTGCAAAGATCAACGGTGATGCATCACTTTGCTGGAAGAGTGCATTGTGCACCACCCAGGTTCGAATCCCATGAGGAGCGAAAATTCAAACATTTTTGTTTAGAGCAGTAATTTTCAAGGAGAATGCATTGTTCTCACCCATACATATATATATATATATATGGGTGAGTTATTATAGAAACTTTTGTTATCCTACAAACGTGAGAACAATGCTTTCTCATTGAAAATTACTGCACTAACATCCCGACAATTCATGATGCATCGAGAGAATTGAATAAGGGACTACCGATCCTGTAGCTAGGAAGCTATGTAGTTATAAAATATAAAATAGGAACCATTTTTAGCCCTCGATCATGCAGATTCTATAAATTCATCACTTTATCGTATGAATTCAAATACCGAGTTCAAATCCATGAGCGACAAAATTTCATTTTTTTGAATTCATACACTTTCAAGGAAAATTCATTTCACGACGAATTCAAATTAACTTATGAGTTCGTAGTTTATTAATTGAGGTTTTTACAATAATCACTTCCTATATATATACATAAAAGAGATCAAATAAGAATATGTTTTTTTCATAAAAACCGAAGATCGAATGCATTTTATATACTCCATCCGTCCATCAAAAACGTGCATCAATTTTGGTGGCAAGGGTTTTATGAAAACTGTAATGAGTGTAAAGTAAATGTGTATAAAAATGTGTCATTGGTATAATAAATGATATATTAATGGATTGTGAGTGTAAAAAGGTGAGCCATGAGTGTTTTTTGTTAAATAAGTGGATAACTTGAGGGTAAAAATGTAAAGTTGGTGTTTCTAAAAAAGTAAAGTGCACATTTTTGGTGGACGGATCGAAAAGGAATTAAAGGCACGTTTTTGGTGGACGGATGGAGTATAATGTTACTGCACTATAAAATATTTATGAGTAGTTTTATCTTTTTACCAATTATCAAGAATGTATTAATTTTATGCATAAAGTGCATTAACTCTATTTTATTACCCTTGAATAAAATATTATTGTAATATTCAAAATGGTAGTGCTAAATGTACATAATATGTACATACATAATACCATTGATAATTATATTATAAAGACCAAATTATCCCTAATCCATTTTTGGAAGTCATATTATGAAATTGGGATGTTTTTATTTTCCTTTTTTATCAAATAATTTTGGAAACAAAATGATTAATTTGTATCTTAAAAAATCACCACTATGGAAATATAAATATGTATCAATTATACCATTATATAGTTTTTTTATACATATATGGATACTTATTAATTTTAATGTATTTTAATTTGAATACATTTATATTTTTATGTATATTATAATGTGTTAATTTTGAATTTAAGATATTATTCCAATGTAGATTTATATCAAAAATTTATTAATTGAGGTTTTACAATAACCACTTCATATATATATATATATATATATATATATATATATATATACACACACATAGAAGAGATCAAATAAGAATATGTTTTTCTTAAAACCTATGATCAAATGTACTTTATATATAAAGTTTACTGCACTATAAAATATTAATGAATAGTTTTGTCTTTTACCAAATATCAAGAATGTATTAATTTTATGCATAAAGTGCATTAACTCTATTTTATTAACATTGAATAAAATATTATTGTAATATTAAAAAAATATTGTTGTGTACACGCGTGACATGACATTGTTGTTCACTTACAAATTACATTTATTAGACTAACTTACTCTAATTAAAAAAGTAAGGGTCAGAATTTAAACCTCAAATTAAGTAGGCGCGGAGCTGGAAGCACTCCCATCTTTTCTTTAACTTGGTGATTTTGATTTATTTTTTTCCCGAATAATTTCAATTTAGCATATTTTGTAACTGAAATTTTGGAGTTTATCTCCCTCAAGCAATATTTTTATCTCTTCCATTGCCTCAAAGCATATAGACTATGAACCTCAATGTTGAATCCTCGATGGCCCATCTATCCTCCTGAGGATAGATACACAGAGTCACATGTCCATATGCATCTCATGTGGCAATGCCCCATGCCTGACGATATTTACAAGAAATTAGTAGTGTACTTATTTAGTTGAGTAGGATGTTAGATGAAACAGAGTTGGTATATATTTATGATGAATGAATTGGGTTTATTTATATTGGATTAAAAGAGTAGTAAAGGAAAATGTGAGAAGTGCAATAGGAAAGGAAAAGGGATGGGGTGGCTTGTGGGGACAACAGCCTTTGGCATCGGAGTTTTGGGTGATACCTTGCCACAATCCCACCCGTTAATTCGGTGGCCCTTCCAATATTTCACTTCCTTTTAATTTAATTTCATTATATATATATATATATATATATATACATGAATGAGATCAACTACAAACCAATCTTAAAGTATAAAATAAGAACTATTTTCACCTCGATTCGTGAAGATATCTGGTGAATTAATCACTTCTTGATGGATTCAAACACTTGGTTCGAATCTCATGAGGGCTTAATTTTATTTTTCCTAATTGAACACTTATATGATGAATTGACGCTTTCATGAGAATTTAGATAATTTAAAATTTTTAGTTTATAGGTTAAGGATGATTTTTACAATAACCACTCCTTATATAGAGAGAGAGACAGAACAATTTTGTGAAAAAAAAATGAAATATATTAAATACGAATGTGAGTATGAAGTGTGTAAATGTAAATATGTAGGTGTGTGTCCCACTAGGGTTGGTTGCTTGAGAAATGCACAAGTCTTCTTTACGGCTGTTATGACAAGTTGCTGTCAACCTATACAATTCGTTATTATTATTGCTGCTGCTGTTTCATTTCTGGGATCTGCTGCCACTTACTTCTTTCCTCTACTTTTGTTAAATGCTATGCAATCCTTACATATACATATATATTTTTCCTTTCTTTTTTACCTTCCCCCAACCAAAATCATCAAATCTCCATAGATATTGAATAATAATATTGGGTGCAGTAGCATTTAATTAGATTTTAATGAAGTTTGGGGTGGTAATTTTTTTCATTTAAATAGCAATTAATCATTTTCATGGAAAAGGAGATGAAGCTGACAGTGAGTAATGTAAATCCAAGGAATTGTTTGGGTTAGAAAAATAGAAGAAACTTGCTGGACTCCAGAAAAGGGATGAGTAGCTTATACCTTATAGCTTCTATATAGCCCCTGCCTTTCCCCCCCTTAGCTTTACCTTTGTAATTTATCATTCTTTTCTCTACTTCACATTCCCTAAAACCTCCATGCCTGCCATTTTCCAAATTCTTGCCTCATTTATTTTAATTAAATATTTTCTTTATTTTAATGTTATGGGTCCTTAAAGTATGCTACCAAAATGAGCACACAAAATAAAAAGCTTCACACTCACTTTATCAAAACCAAATACGTAGGTGGAAAATATATCATTCCCAATACTAAGTTGTAAAATACTATAGTTAATTCGATCCAACATCTACTACTGTATATATAGTTAAGTTGGCATTGGAGAGGAAGGTGGAGGCTTAATTTGGAGTTACTAAGTTATAACATAATTATTAATTGGTGTGTCCAAACCTGACTGTCCAAATTTGATTTATATTTATAAACTATTGCACATGAATGAAAATTTATCTAATACTCACTCAAAATAATAACAGCGGTTACCGTAAAATGAAAAAAAACACAATTGTATGAGTTTGTTGCGCAATGATAGAGTGGTTAACGCTGGACAAAGATCTCGGATTCGAATTCATAGTGACGCTGATCTTTAAATTTATGTATTAATTAATGAAAAAAGAAAAGAAACACAATTAGTGTGTGAAATGAAATAGTTAATGGAAGAGGCAAAAATGAAGTGGGAAGCGGATAACGCCAAAGGAGAAATGGAGGGGGAAAGGGATTGCTGCATTAAAATGAATGAAAAAATTAAATAATTAAATAAACGTGGTCCATAGCCATGGGAGTGGGAATGGGATATATTCTGGGTTTTGTAGAATATGACAGCACGCGTTTTAAATCAAATTCGGAAAGAAGGCTACAAGTCGCAATCCACGTTTGTTCACTGTCTTCATTATTCATTTATTTGGATTAATTATTGTATTGAAACTGAAACAGATCATTTCGAAATACTCGAGAAGAAAAAGTGAGCATATTTGAAATTTGAAGAAAGTGGCACAATATAAAGAGAGTATTACTAATTTATTAGGAAAAAGCCTAATAATTAAACGAGTAAATGGATGTTTGGATTAGGCGTGGAAGGTAGGGACATGGATGCATATATACGTGTTTGTTTGATGTGAGTAGAGTTAGGGTGGGGACATGTGAATTAAGGTTTTTGTGTTCAAATTTATATATAGTGAATGGATGAAATAAGAATTTTAATATTTTTAGAACTAATTATAAATCATTTATTATTATCATATTTTAATGGTAATCATTTAATTCTACAATCAAGGAATTTTATATATTCATTTATTTATAATTATTCTTATATACACAATCATATAATTATTTGCATAACAATATGAATTACGTGAGCATAACAATTAATTGGAATGTGATAGCACAAAAACTATAATTACATAAGAAAATACGTGAATTACACGAATAACGAAGAATATGATGTGAAAGATCCAAATTGTAATAATTTAGGGCTTTGACTATTTTATCATTGAATAATTATAAGTAGTATGATCTTATTCAATTTAACGATGATTATTGGTTCATATATATATATATATATATATATATATATATATATATATATATGGATCAAATGAGAATCATAAATATTTTGAGAAATGAGAACTAATCATATTTGTTGATTTTTACGATCTTGTGGATGCGATTAAATCTCTAGTGCATATATTATTTTCTAATTATAAGATTGAGGTTAATTAAGTAATTTGCTTTTTTGTAACGGATGGGGCTATAATTATGGGAATAGATTTGCATGTTTTTTGGCATCCATTTTATATATCTTTATTGTTTCCTATTATTTATCTATATCGTTTTCATTCTTGAACAAGATAAACAACATCATGAGATTGATTCTTATGTTTTCATTATTTTATTATATTATATTTTTATTATTGTTTCTTCATATTTTAAAATGAATGATGATATGAATAATGTGTTGTTTACATTAGTTACTTGCAATTTTATGTTTTTTAATTCAAATCTACGTTTGATTTATTGGTAGTTATTCCTAATTTTATGTTTGTTTAGTTCAATTTTGCGTCTATTTTATTGGTTAGATGATTAGTTTGTGATCAATTAAATATATAAATAAGTATCAGTCACGTGAGAAGATCGATGCATAATATCAAATAAAATCGAGCACTGTCTTTTTACTAATATGCACAATAATCAGTAAAGATGGAGATATTGCTCCTTGTTGTAGTTAAAATTGTTAGTAACTGCATGTAACTGATTTTTTTTCTATAACTTTATGATTCTTTTATATACTTTTTGGTATGTATATATTTGCTAAGATTAGTCTTCTTCCTTTACGTTGATCTTTCCACATTTTGTATGAATATTAATATATATTCATAGCTGTGATTTTGCAGTTGCTAGAAAGGTGCTATGCATAACTACTTATGAGTTATGCATAACAGACTCTAGATTTGCCAAATTTAGTAGCCATAGAACACCATGTTTGATCAATTTTATGTAGCACTACCAAGACAATTCTATGCATAAATACTTAGGAGTTATGCATCTTTGCTCAATTTCATAAAACACAAAATTATTGTCGACTTAATTTTAGGTTATGCAATGTCACTCAATCATATACACAATTATTATCTAGTTATGCATAACAAGTAACATATATGCATAATCACAAGTTACCCAATACCATTTGTTACCCGTGTTCATGTTTGTAAACATAATTATGCATAGTTAATTATTTCAATCATAAAATTAGCTTTATCAAGCTTTCAATAAAGATTTGACCATTACCATGGAATTAAA